>JAODAL010048056.1:0-29339 GCA_025379985.1 Phyllomedusa bahiana | reverse complement strand
TTGGCACCTAGAGCATTTGTCATTAATTAACGGCACCTGCTATCTTTTCCCATGCAGCATAAGGGCCATAGAAGCCTGCTGCTGGTATCCATCAGCCATTGAGCTGTAAGTGTAGCTTTGTAGTTTTTTGCATGTCAACCACCAACATGTTCACGTTCTGTCTGAAAACCGGGCAGAAGAATGAACATGTTATAAGTTTTTCGGACCGCCGGTGGTGTAAATATCGTCCAACGGAATATCCGTGCAGTGGGGCTGCTGCACGGATTTTCTATTAAAGTCTATGCAGATAGTTGACAGTCGGTTTACAGACGGTTTTAAAATCGGAAACCGTCAGGAAATCTGACCGAAAACCTTGCTGTGCCTTTAGATTTCCATTGCAGAATGCAACTTGTATTTGGAGGCGATTTTGGATTGGCCCCAAGTCACATCTAAGTGACCCAAAATCCAAAGTTTTTTATTCTACATCATGGATTTAAAATCCGTGTCAGAAAAATCCGTGCTGTAGTTTAGAGTGTAAACTACGACAAAGATTCCTAACCCAAAGGCAAGACCCCTTGTTTCTACCATTAGTGCACAAGCTGTTTGCAATGAGCCAACAATCTCGCGTACGTATGTGGCATCCCAACTTTTCCCGAACAGCAAATCTTATAGGGGTTGTCTCACTACATTGATTCATCTTACCAGTCCTGGTTGGTTTCATTTTGAATTCAGGGGCGTGTTTACTGGCTTCTACAAGGATGCAGTAGAAGCCAGGTCTGTAGCTATAGCAACCAGCACTGGCAGCCTTTCAGGAGAGACTGAACGACTGAACAGGTCTGTAGCAGATCGCTTGATCGAATACAAGTATGTCTGATCGACTGTTTTTACTTGAATGAAGATTTCTAATAAACGTGAGTTTTACCTTTGACTTTGGTCAGAATGTTATATTTATACTGAAGACGGCACTAGGAGATGTGCCATATCCGGACCGTTACTACACGAGGCAGTGCACATTAAATAATAGCCCAGGTATACGTTATTACACTGTAGCTATAGCGACCAGCACTGGCAGTCTATCATGAGAGATCGAACAGGTCTGTAGCTATAGCGACCAGTGCTGGCAGCCTATCAGGAGAGATCAAACAGGTCTGTAGCTATAGCAATCAGTGCTGGCAGCCTATCGGGAGAGATTGAACAGGTCTGTAGCTATAGCGACCTGAGGAGCTGATGCAGCCCATACAAGAGGAGATACCTAGGAATAGGTCGAACACTGTTAATGGACACATATTGCAAAGTGACTTGTTTTTGCAAGATCTTTAACATAAAAAGCAGCAATCCTTGTAGTGAGACAACCCCTTTAAGTAAATATAGTGGTTGTATGGTTTGTAGTCTAAATAATTGTATGGTGGTTATGCAGTATATAGTGTATATTGATTTATGGGCTTATACAGTATAAAGCACTGAATGATGCTTATATAAAATTATAGTTAAATGGGGCCAAGTTGGGGGAAAGTATAAAAAAAAGTAATACTACCTGGTCCGACGCCGCTGCCATGCTATAGCGCCCCGGGATCTGTTCCTTTTCACATCCTGTACCGCATGCAGAGGTTTGCTGCATTTACTCACTATTGAGAACAAGCCTCTGCTATTGGATGGTGCACAGTATAGAAGCTGAAAAGGAAAGGATCCAGGGGTGCTGCGGAAAGACAGTGGCAGGGGACAGGAGATAATCATTAATTTATTTCTATTTTCCCCCACCTTGGTCCTATTGAACCTTAATTTTAAATAAAAGGAAAACCCCTTTAATATGGTGAAATAGTGTACACTACTGTATAGTGCTAAAACAGTTATAGCACTATATGGCGGTTATATAGTTTAAAAGCACTGTATGGTGAATTTATGTTGTATAGCAATGGTATATGCCTAGGGAGTGTACTATAAATGAGGAGAGGTCCCATCAGGACAGCGTGAGATGCCTCTGTATTGTAGTAGAAAGCTGCAGAATTTTCTGCAACAAATCTGAATCTCCCCTAGAGCAGGGGTGCACAACATGCATCTGTGCGCCCCCGCCATCAGGACACAAACATGCTTTGTTTCTGTCCTCATAATTCAGAAAGGAACATTCATCTTTTGCCCGCTCATTCAACTGAGGGTACTGTTATGGCTTGCAGTGTTATGGCGGGCACTGTTATGTCTGGCAGTGTTATGGTGGGCACCATATGGCGGGCACTGTTATGTCTGACAGTGTTATGTGGGCACTGTTATGCTGAGCACTATATGACTGGAAGTGTTACGGTGGGCACCGTAAGGCTGGCACTGGTATGGTGGGCACTTCATGCCAGGCACTGTTATATTGGGCACAGTTATGGTGGGCACTGCATGACTGGCAATGTTATGTTAGTTACTGTTACGGTGGGCATCGTATGGCTGGCACTGTTATTGTGAACATTATATGGCTGGCAGTGTTATAGTGGGCACTGTATGGATGGTTCTGTTATGGTGGGCATTATGTGGCTGACACTGTTATGGTGGCCAGTGTTTGGCTGGTATTGTTATGGTGGGCACTGTATAGCTGGCAGCGTTATGGCAAGCACCGTATGGCTGGCAGCGTTATGGTGGGCACTGTATGGCTGTACTGTTAGCCTGGCAGTCTTATGATGGGCACTGCATGGCTGGCTGTCCTATGGTGGGCACCGTATGGCTGGTACTGTTAGGCCATGTTCACACGGCTTAAAATGGGCCGTATTTCGGTCCGTAATTACGCGCCGGAGTGCGCCTATTACGGGCCGAAAACGGCCCATTCATTACGGTAATTCACAGTTCTCATAGAGAACTATGGATTACGTCTCCTCTCCCCGTCCGGCGAAGCCGCTGGGCGGGGAGATAATTGACATGTGAATTACTAGCCGCAAATACACGCCGCTAGCAATTCAAGTCTATGGGCCGGCGAAGTGCCGGCCCCCTGCTCAGTCCCCCGCTCCGGCCCCGCCCCCGGTCACACGGCGTCATTGCGGGGCGTAATTACGCCCTGCAAATACACCGTGTGACCCTAGCCTTATGGTTGGCACAGAATGGCTGGCACTGTTACAGGGGGCACAGAATGCCTGGCACTGTTACACGGGGCACTGTTAAGGCTGCACTGTTATGACTGGCACTGTTAGGCCCCGTTCACACGGCTTATTTGCCGACGGATTGGCGCCGTATTCCGCGCCGGATTTGCGCTTCAATACGGCGCCAATCCGTCGGAGTCATTACGGTAATCCACTGCTCTCATAGAGAACAGTGGATTCCGTCGCTCCTCCCCGCTCGGCGAATCCACCGCGGGGGGAGAAAGTGACATGAACATTATTTACGGCGCGTACGCGCCGTAAACAATGCATTGTCTATGGGGCCAGGAGCGGTGCCCCCGCCGCGCTCCGGCCCCGCCCCGTCCCGCCCCTTATTCACGGCGGATTTGTGAGCTCAATACGGCGCACAAATCCGTCGGGAATAAGCCGTGTGAACACGGCCTTATGGAGGGCACTATAGGACTGTACATGATGTTTTAATCAACCTAAATGACCAATCCAGTAAAACTTTTTTTGTATATTATCTTTGGATTTCTTTCCTCAAAGGATTTATTTCTGACACCATCATGGCAGATCCACAAGATTTACCTTAAAAATGTCTGATAGGTTCCAGACTTCAAAGATTAGTAAATGAGTTGGAGAAGGGGGTATATATGTGTGTTGTAAATAGCCATTTCTGTAACCACCAAAAACTACAATGAAAATAGGCGAAATAAAGGACTCAGGAATACCCCTCCAGGATTTACTGCAGCCTCTGTGAGAGGCACAATATGACAATGTGCAGGGCCATCTTTTCCATTGGGCACACTATGCAGTTGCCTGGGCGCCCCACAGGTATAGGGGCCCTAGGTGGTGAATGTATGTCCCAAGAATACAAGAAACATACCCAGGATCCCTTGGTTGGCTTTGCTTATTTGCCTGTTTGTGTGTTCTTAGGATGTGCAAACAGTTAAAAACCATAGTGGAGCAGGGAGCCAAAGGCTCCCTGCCAATCAGTCTTGTAGGCTGCAGGCTGACAGTGTCCAGACATAAGTGGTGTGATAATATGGATGTGCTTGGGGGGGGGGGGGAGTCTCGAGGTATGACCAAGTGTGATGTTATGTATTTGAGCAGGGCCCGCCGCAGTGTTCTGCCCAGGGGCCCATACTGCTGTTAAGACGGCTCTGACAATGTGGCCCTTGGACCAGAAAATGTTGTGCCTCCCTACCCTAAAGCTTCAGTACATGTGTTTACATGCGAGAGAGGCCATGCTGTTGACTTTGGCTGTGAGGATGGAAACTGCTAAAACACCTCCTGGTTGCTGAAATATTTTCCTCTCTTCACACCTGAGGACAATATGTTTCTCACAGAAGATGGGAGGATGACATTTATTTTTCTACATACCGGATAACCGTCCCTGTGATACTGAACAACAGTGGTGTAGCCAGGCATTCTTTCACTTGGAGCAAAGACTTAGGGCCTTATGTATGAAAACTGTCTATCAGTAAGACTGGCTATGTTGCCCATAGCAACCAATCAAAGCCCATAGCAACCAATCAGAGCCCATAGCAACCAATCAGAGCTCATAGCGACCAATCCGAGCTCATAGCAACTAATCAGAGCTCATAGCGACCAATCAGAGCTCATAGTGACCAATCAGAGCTCATAGCAACCAATCAGATCTGCTAACAACCAATCAGAGCTCATGGCAGCCAATCAGAGCTCAGCTTTCATTTTTCTACATGAATAGTATATGCAGTATATGGAATGAAAGCTGAGCTCTGATTGGTTACTTTGAGCTCTGATTGGTTGCTATGGGCTACAAAAACACTCCTATTGCTAGACAGTTTTCATACATAAGGCCTTTAGTCTAGTGCCCCCTAGCCCTGCATTTAAAGGAGTTGTCCAGTTCCCCAAAAAAATAACATTATGTTCTTAGGGCCCCTATGAAAAATCCTAAACTGATATACCTATATAGACCACCAATCACTCCTTGCACCTCACTTATAGATATAGAAGCAGTACAGGACATGCAGTACCACACTGAACTGTAGGGAGGTGCTATAGACTGACAATCACTGCCTGCACCTCACTAATACATGTAAGAGCAGTACAGTACATGTAGTACCGCACTGTACTGTAGAGAGGCGCTAAAAGACCACCAAACACTGCATGCACTGCATAAATACATGTAAGAGCAGTACAGGACATGTAGTACCACACTGTACTGTAGAGAGGCGCTATAGACCACCAATCACTGCATGCACCTCACTAATACATGTAAGAGCAGTACAGGACATGTAGTACCACACTGTACTGTAGAGAGGCGCTATAGACTGCCAATCACTGATGCACCTCACTAATACATGGAAGAGCAGTACAAGACATATAGTACCAAACTGTACTGTAGAGAGGCGCTATACACCCCCAATCACAGCATGTACCTCACTAATACATGTAAGAGCAGTACAGGACATGTAGTACCGCACTGTACTGTAGAGAGGCGCTATAGACCCCAATCACTGCATGCACCTCACTAATACATGTAAGAGCAGTACAGGACCTGTAGTACCGCACTGTACTATAGAGATGGCGCTATAGATCACACCAATCACTGCATTGCACCTCACTAATACATGTAAGAGCAGTACAGGACATGTAGTACCGCACTGTACTGTAGAGAGGCGCTAAAAGACCACCAAACACTGCATGCACTGCATAAATACATGTAAGAGCAATACAGGACATATGGCACCACACTGTACTGTAGAAAGACGCTATAGACTGACTGTCACTGCATGCACCTCACTAATACATGGAAGAGCAGTACAGGATATGTAGTACCACACTGTACTGTAGAGAGGCGCTATAGGCCCCCAATCACTGCATGCACCTCACTAATACATGTAAGAGCAGTACAGGACATGTAGTACCGCACTGTACTGTAGAGAGGAGCTCTAGACGCCCAATCACTGCATGCACCTCACTAATACATGTAAGAGCAGTACAGGACATGTAGTACCGCACTGTACTGTAGAGAGGCGCTATAGACCCCCAATCACTGCATGCACCTCACTAATACATGTAAGAACAGTACAGGACATGTAGTACTGCACTGTACTGTAGAGAGGCGCTATAGACCACCAATCACTGCATGCACCTCACTAATACATGTAAGAGCATTACAGGACATGTAGTAACGCACTGTACTGTAGAGAGGTGCTACTGGACCTCTAATCACTGCATGCATCTCATGAATACAAAGGTTTTACAAGTAAAATATTCATGATAATTGGTTGGATTAGTGTCTGGGACATTTTATCTTGTAACCACTCAGCCTACAATGTCCCAGGAAAGACCGTTGTATGTTGAAAATATTGTAACTTGAGCGACCACTGCCTGGGTGTGACTGTAGCCATAGCAGCTGCTATGGGGCCCACTGACGTGCAGGAACATTCTACCTTTTGGTAGGAAATAACAAGTTGATGCTTTTTGCTATCTGGTCACTAGTTTATGGTTTCTTTGAAATTTGGTGCCAGTATTTGTACCTTTAGAGCTGCGTTCACTCGGCATAGACCAAATAGCGGTCGTATTTCCCGGCCTGTATTTTGTCTTTTTGTGTCGCGCAGGGGGACGGCTTTTGTCCGTGGTTTGCAAATTCAGGGCCTCCCCTTTCGCACCCACATGTTCATGTTCTGCCCGAAAATTGGGGGGAGGAATGAACATGTTCTAAGGTTTTTGGACCGCCGGCGGTGTTAGAAAACGTCCGGCGGAAAATCCGTGCAGTGGGGACTGCTGCATGGATTTTCTATTAAGGTCTATGGAGGGGAGGGGGGGGGGGCGTTGCTTGCAGGTTTTCAGATGATTTGTAAATCCGCAAACCGTCTGAAAGACCGGCCAATAACGGGCCGTGGGGACAAGCCCTAATTCTTACTCCTTATGCTGTTGTTTCAGTTTCTTGTCAGAAGGTGGTAGGGGCCCATCTTATTTTGTTATAGGGCCCTATGAACCCTAGTTACACTCTTGAGGTTTTTTTTTAATTTTAATGTGGGTCCAGGAGACGCTCCTTTGACTTTCTTTTGGGGTGCACGACCCAGGGCTAAATCGCAGGGGTTGTCTCACTACATTGATTCATGTTACCTCAGTCCTGTTTTCTTGATTTCACTTTGAATTCAGGGGCGTGTTTACTGGCTTCTACTAGGCTGCAGTAGAAGCCAGGTCTGTAGCTATAGCAACCAGTGCTGGCAGCCTATCAGGAGAGATCAAACAAGTCTGTAGCTATAGCGACCAGTGCTGGCAGCCTATCAGGAGAGATCAAACAGGTCTGTAGCTATAGTGACCAGTGCTGGCAGCCTATCAGGAGAGATCAAACAGGTCTGTAGCTATAGCAACCAGCACTGGCAGCCTATCGGGAGAGATCAAACAGGTCTGTAGCTATAGCAACCAGTGCTGGCAGCCTACCAGGAGAGATCAAACAGGTCTGTAGCTATAGCAACCAGTGCTGGCAGCCTATCAGGAGGGATCGATCAGGTCTGTAGCTATAGCGACCAGTGCTGGCAGCCTATCAGGAGGGATCGATCAGGTCTGTAGCTATAGTGACCTGAGGAGCTGATGCAGTCCATACAAGAGGGGATATCTAGGAATAGGTAGGACACTGTTAATAGACACATATTGCAAAGTGACTTGTTTTTGCAAGATCTTTAACATAAAAAGCAGCAATCCTTGTAGTGAGACAATGCCTTTAGAACCCGGAGCCCAAATCTGAGGTATCGACTTATATTTCACATCAGATTTTTCCCATTTGGAATTTGCCGACATGTGAACACAGCTGAATACCCAGCACCCAGGGCCAGAGGCATAACTTAAAGGGTTTGTCTCACTACATTGATTCGTCTTACCTCAGTCTTGTTTTCTCAGTTTCATTTTGCATTCAGGGTCGTGTTTACTGGCTTCTACTAGGCTGCAGTAGAAGCCAGGTCTGTAAATATAGCAACCAGTGCTGGCAGCCTATCATGAGTGATTGAACAGGTCTGTAGCTATAGCGACCAGTGCTGGCAGCCTATCAGGAGAGACTGGACAGGTGTGTAGCTATAGCAACAGTGCTGACAGCCTATCAGGATAGCTCAAACAGGTCTGTAGCTATAGCAGCCAGTGCTGGCAGCCTGTCAGGATAGATCAAACAGGTATGTAGGTATAGCGACCTGAGGAGCTGATGCAGCCCATACAAGAGGGGATATCTCAGACTAGGTAGGATACTGTTAATGGACATATATTGCAAAGTGACTTGTTTTTGCAAGATCTTTAACATTAAAAGCAATCCCTGTAGTGAGACAACCCCTTTAAAGCTCCTGGGCCCCAATGCAAAATCAATGAGAGCAGGGGCGTAGCTATAGGGGGCACAGAGATAGCAGTCGCTACCGGGCCCTGCAGCCCGAGGGGGCCTAAAATCCCTTCTGCCACATAGGAAGACACCAGTATTATAATTAGCACATAATAGTGGGGGGCTCGATTTAACTTTTTGCATTGGGGCCCAAGACCTTCAAGTTACGCCTCTGGATAAGAGAGCCCCTTTACCTACCACGTGCCATTTATAATACTGGTACTGGTAGCGTCTGGGCCTGGTGGCGGCTGCTACCTCTGCACCCCCTATAGCAGAGGTGTCAAACTGCGGCCCTTCAGCTGTTGGGAAACAACAACAACCAACAAGCATTTGTAAAATATATAATAGTGTGCATGATGGGAGTTGTAGTTTCCCAACAGCTGGAGGGCCGAAGTTTGACACCCCTGCCCTATAGCTACGCCCCTACCCAGGGCACATGCCCGTCCAGCGTCTCCTCTGCTTACACCCCTGCTAAACACTTACAATAGTCCTAAAGGTGCATTAATCAACGCCGCCATCTACACGCCTATCTTGTCAGCAACCTGGCACTCACTAAGTGGCACAGCCCTGCCCATGCCCACATGTTGGCACTACTGATACCTGGTTTTATGCAAAAGCTACAAGTCTGGCTTCCCTGATGCAACAACACATGGTCATAAAAAGCAAACAGAGGGTGGGAACAGGATTAAGGAGGGAAAGAAAAGAAAGAGGGAAAAAAATCATAGAAAAAAGCAGGAAAGTCAATGAAAGAGTCTCCTAAGTGGAGGGGAAAAAGGGAAAGAAATTTTAGGATGGAGGAAAGAAAATGGCAGGGAGAGGAGAGGTGCCATGAGGGGGGCACTGCCACCTACTATCTCAGCTGCCAGGATGATTCCTTTCCTGCTGCGGATATAGGCTTTCACCAGGCTCATGCAGCTGGCACTCTGCTCGGGTGCTGAGTCCGACATGCTGGCACACAGGGGCACGGATGGAGCTGGCTGTGGGGAGCTGTCACTGGGCGGGCTGCAGGGCACTCCTATGGGCTGGCAGGGGAGTGCACAGTGTCAGGCTGCTGCCGTGTAAGGACAGGGGAGGCTGGCTCTTCTTCCAGGAATGCTGAGCTGTTTGTTGTCGGAAGTTTTGGAAGACTTTAGTTTGCAACAGGTTGAAACAATGTTACTCAGCGATGATGCCCTCATTGGAGGATGGTGCAGGGGGCACAGAATGGGTTCTATAGCACTGCACGGGTGTGCAGGGGGTTAATGAGCCCTGCCCATATAGTATAGGACCCTGGGAGGAGTTCTCAAACTGTATGGAAGGGGTTCATTAGCCATGCCCATACGGTGGAAGACATTGGCACATAAGATGGTATACAGCAATGCATTTGTAGGATGCAAGCATGGAAGGGGTTATTTAGCCATGCCCATACAAAATAAGAAATTGGCACATAAGGGGGTATGCAGTAATACATGTACATGATGCAGGCATGGAAGGGGTTAATTTACCAACAGGCAGGCATGGAAGGGGGTTCATGAGCCATGCCCATACAGTAGAAGACATTGGCATGGAACAGGGTATGTAGGTACATATTTAGAGGATGCAGGCATGGAAGGGGTTAATTAGTCATGCCCATACAGAATAAGACATGGGCACATAAGGGGGAATGCAGCAATGCATATATAGGATGCAAGCATTGAAGGGGTTAATTAGCTATGCCCACACAGTAGAAGACATTGGCACATAAGGGGGTATGCAGTGATACATTTACAGGATGCAGCCATTGAAGGGGTTCATTAGCCATGCCCATACAATATAGGACACTGGCACAGAAATAATTATCAACCAATGCATGTACAGGAGGCAGGCATGGAAGGGGTTCATGAGCCATGCCCATACAGTAGAAGACATTGGCACATAAGGGGGTATGCAGTGATACATGTACAGGATACAGGCATGGAAGGGGTTAATTTACCAGGAGGCAGGCATGGAAGGGGTTCATGAGCCATGCCCATACAGTAGAAGACATTGGCATGGAACAGGGTATGTAGGTACATATTTAGAGGATGCAGGCATGGAAGAGGTTCATTAGCCATGGCCATACAATATAGGACACTGGCACAGAAATAATTATCAAGCAATGCATGTACAGGAGGCAGGCATGAAAGGGGTCATTTAGTAATGGCCATACAGAATAAGACATGGGCACATAAGGGGGAATGCAGCAATGCATATATAGGATGCAAGCATTGAAGGGGTTAGCCATGCCCATACAGTAGAAGACATTGGCACATAAGGGGGTATGCAGTGATACATTTACAGGATGCAGCCATTGAAGGGGTTCATTAGCCATGCCCATACAATATAGGACACTGGCACAGAAATAATTATCAAGCAATGCATGTACAGGAGGCAGGCATGGAAGGGGTTCATGAGCCATGCCCATACAGAATAAGACATTGGCACATAAGGGGGTACGCAGTAATGCATATGTAGGATCCAAGCATGGAAGGGGTTCGTTAGCCGTGCCCATACAGTGTAGGAGACTGCTACAGAAATAATTATCAAGCAATGCATGTACAGGAGACAAGCATGAAATGGCTTTTTTAAGTCGTGCCCATACAGTATAGGACATTGGCATGGAATGGGGTGTGTAGCAATATATGTACAGGAGGCAGGCATGGATGGGGTTAATTAGTCATGCCCATATGGAATAAGACATTGGCACACGGGGGTACGCAGTAATGCATATGTATGATGCAGCCATTGAAGGGGTTAATTAGCCGTGCCCATACAGTATAGGACATTGACATGGAATGGGGTATGTAGCAATATATGTACAGGAGGCAGGCATAAATGGGGTTAATTAGTCATGCCCATACGGTATAAGAAATTGGCACACAGGGGGGTACACAGTCACTAGAATAGACTATAAAACTTAACCTTTATTAATATTCTAAAAATACACATACTATACCCCAAAAAGTCCGACAACTATACTGACAGTATGCATGTGGCGACATTGTCCCGATAAGGACGACCCCACCTAGTGGTCTGACTCGTATGCCCTAGGACACCCTACATACAAGGGGAAATATATTGGTACTAGAGAAAAAATGGCCTATGACCCATTCAGTGACCCTTGACCCGACGCGTTTCTTTCCCAGAGTTTGTATGGGAATTCCTCAGGGGTCCAATATCAATCTACATCCATATGTCACTAAATCCACACAAGATAAACACAAATAAAATCAAAATTACTTAGATTTTTTTTTTTTAGGGTACTTGTACAATGATGTAGTAGTCTCCACAATGGCAATGGCCACACTGATCACATCCAAATGCAATATATATGGAAAACACATTCAGACATCAAATTAGTCTAGAGAAAGTACTTGTGCAATGGTGAAATAGTCTCCAAAATGGCAGTGGCCACACTACTCATATGCAAATGTAAAAGATATGGAGAACATACTCACCGTTCTTCAGACATCAAAACTGGTCTAGAAAGGATTAACTATTACTCACATAAGGCCAGTGGAGATATAAGATTTCATCAACTCCATATTTAAGATGTCTTAGTAGGCTCTACAGACAAAGTTCCATGTCTACAGCGTTCAAATACGTTCTCCATATATACCGCATTTGGAGTAGCGTGGCCACTGGCATTTTGGAGACTATTTCACCATTGTACAAGTACTCATTTTAGACTAGTTTGATGTCTGAATACGTTCTCCATAGATACTACATTTGGATATGAGTAGTATGGCCATTGCCATTTTGGAGACTACTTCGTCATTGTACAAGTACCCTAAAAAAATTCACAAATCTAAGTAATTTTGAATTTATTTGTGTTTATCTTGTGTGGATTTAGTGACATATGGATGTAGATTGATATTAGACCCCTGAGGAATTCCCATACAAACTCTGGGAAAGAAACACGTCGGGTCAAGGGTCATTTTATGGGTCATAGGCCATTTTTTCTCTAGTACTAATATATTTTCCCATTGTATATAGGGTGTACTAGGGCTTGTTAGTCAGACCATTAGGTGGGGCCATACTTATCGGGACGATGTCCCCACATGTATATTGTTAGTATAGTTGTAGGACTTTTTTGGGTTAGTTCATTTTTGGATATAGTATGTGTATTTTTAGAATATTAATAAAAGTTAAGTTTTATAGTCTATTCCAGTGACGGTGTATTAGCTCTTAGACTATTTCAGGCTATTGGTATCGTTTGGATTACCTTATCTACCCTCACAATTGTACACATAGGGGGGTATGCAGCAATGCATATGTGGGATGCAGGTATAAACGGGGTTAATTATCAATGCCCACATAGGACATTGGATAAGATGTAGCAATGGGTATACAAAATGCAGGCAGAGAAGGTGATATGTCCACAGAGGAGGCAGGCACAGAAGGGGTTAATTGGCAATAACTGTAAAGGATCACATAGCAATGCCTACAGAGTATGCAAGCATGGAAGGGGTTAATTAACCATGACCATACAGTGCAGGACATTGGTGCAGTAGGGGGTATGTAGCAATGTATGTACAGGATGCAGGCAGAGAAGGTGATATGTTGCAATGTCCAGAGAGGAGGCAAGGCGTGATATAGGGGGTTAGTTAGCAGTGCTCAAATGGTCTAGGCGCAGATTTTATACTATATGAGGCTCATCGCAGAACGTGGATCATGAATTGTGAACAGATTTTATGCCCGGGCAGATGGGTGCTATTCTGGATTATTGGAGTAGATGACCATCAGTTGGTGCCATAGACTAATGATCTGCAGATTGGTGCAGAATATGTTGGCGCTACGTAAATGAAAGTCACAGTTATCCATTATAATTGTCATGGTTAGTTACACAGCATGAGACATGACTAATTACTTCATTGCATATACAGTGTTCCCTTAAAGGGGTGTTGCCACAAAGCAAAGTGTATTGCAGAGGCCGAACCTCAGCTAGCTGCAAGCCGACCGTGCACGAGAATGAGAAGGGCGGCGCTTTGGGCTCCCTATTTAACTCTATGTGAGCTCCCACATACAGCTGAGCGCACACACTCGCTATATTCTGAACTCCCATATACAGTGCCTTGCGAAAGTATTCGGCCCCCTTGAACTTTTAAACCTTTTGCAACATTTCAGGCTTCAAACATAGATATAAAGATATAAAATTTAATTTTTTTGTGAAGAATCAACAACAAGTGGGACACAATTGTGAAGTGGAACGAAATTCATTGGATATTTTAAAGTTTTGTAAAAAATAAAAAACTGAAAAGTGCGGCGTGGAAAATTATTCGGCCCCCTTAAGTTCATAGGTTGTAGTGCCACCTGTTGCTGCGATTACAGCTGTAGGTTGCTTGGGGTCGGTCTCTATCAGTTTTGCACATCGCGAGACTGAAATGCGTGCCCATTCTTCCTTGGCCCAGCTGGAGCTCAGTGAGGTTGGATGGAGAGCGTTTGTGAACAGCTGGAGCTCAGTGAGGTTGGATGGAGAGCGTTTGTGAACAGCTGGGGCTCAGTGAGGTTGGATGGAGAGCGTTTGTGAACAGCTGGAGCTCAGTGAGGTTGGATGGAAAGCGTTTGTGAGCAGCTGGAGCTCAGTGAGGATGGATGGAGAGCGTTTGTGAGCAGATGGAGCTCAGTGAGGTTGGAAGAAGAGCGTTTGTGAACAGCTTGAGCGCAGTGAGGTTGGATGGAGAGCCTTTGTGAACAGCTGGGGCTCAGTGAGGTTGGATGGAGAGCGTTTGTGAACAGCTGGAGCTCAGTGAGGTTGGATGGAAAGCGTTTGTGAGCAGCTGGAGCTCAGTGAGGTTGGATGGAGAGCGTTTGTGAGCAGCTGGAGCTCAGTGAGGTTGGATGGAGAGCGTTTGTGAACAGCTGGAGCTCAGTGAGGTTGGATGGAGAGTGTTTGTGAACAGCTGGAGCTCAGTGAGGTTGGATGGAGAGCGTTTGTGAGCTCCATCATATTCCACATTCGGATCCACATCCAAAACCTCATAGATATGGAGGGCTGTAAATCCGCCGGAAAAAATTACCTAAAATCCTCCAACGCAGTTTTCAATAGAATTCGATGAGTAAATTTTACTCGTTGTGTGGACATGCAGTGTCCTTATAGTGAGGAACATGCAGTGATTGGCGGTCTATAGCGCCTCTCTACAGTACAGTGCGGTACTACATGTCCTGTACTGCTCTTACACGTATTAGGGAGGTGCATGCAGTGAGTGGTGGTCTTAGCACCAATCAACAGTACAGTGGGGTACATCATGTCCTGTACTGCTCTTACATGTATTAGTGAGGTGCATGCAGTGATTTGCGGTCTATAGCGCCTCTCTACAGTACAGTGTGGTACTACATGTCCTGTACTGCTCTTCCATGTATTAGTGAGGTGCATGCAGTGATTGGTGGTCTATAGCACCTCTCTACAGTACAGTGTGGTACTACATGTCCTGTACTGCTCTTACATGTATTAGTGAGGTGCATGCAGTGATTGGTGGTCTATAGCTCCTCTCTACAGTACAGTGTGGTACTACATGTCCTGTACTGCTCTTACATGTATTAGTGAGGTGCATGCAGTGATTGGTGGTCTATAGCTCCTCTCTACAGTACAGTGTGGTACTACATGTCCTGTACTGCTCTTACATGTATTAGTGAGGTGCATGCAGTGACTGGTGGTCTATAGCGCCTCTCTACAGTACAGTGTGGTACTACATGTCCTGTACTGCTCTTACATGTATTAGTGAGGTGCATGCAGTGACTGGTGGTCTATAGCGCCTCTCTACAGAACTACATGTACTTTACTGCTCTTAAATGTATTAGTGAGGTGCAGGCAGTGATTGCTGGACTAGTAGCACCTCTCTACTGTACCGCACCTTACATGTATTAGTGAGGTGCATGCAGTGATTGGTGGTCTATAGCGCCTCTCTACAGTACAGTGTGGTACTACATGTCTGTACTGCTTTTACATGTATTAGTGAGTTACATATAGTGATTGGCAATTGTGAGGGTTTATGGCTCCGGGATCACAACATTAGTCCATTAGGCATGGAGACAGAGGCAGTTCTGGGATACAAACTGGTCCCTCCATATGTTTATTTAAGAAAAATCAAGGATTTTCAGCAACAACAGGCACAAAAAAACCTCCTGCTCAAGCACTTACTAATACAGCGGTAGTTACCTCACTAACACCTTTAACCAAATGCCTTCCTCCAGTGCCTCGCTTCTCCAGCCAATTGCCAAGCCCAGAGTTGCAGCCATACCTAGCCAGCTGACTTTAAACAGGCCAAGTAAATCCTGGCATGGAACATGAGGAGTAGACACCCACCCAACACTTTGTCTACTCCCAATAAAAAGCCGTCCGAAATGTCTGGAAGCCATACTAACATCTAAACGTGTGTCAACTGCCTGATCCAGTTGACACCTATCTAATGGCTTTCTATTTCACCAAGGATCCTTACCTTGGTGACATGCAGATGCGGTTTTCCAGGTACATGCTATGATCCTGGTTGGGATATGTATATACCATTGAAGACCCTCCCAGCTGCTGCCTTACACAATCTATAGCACCTCTCTACAGCAGCGTTCCCCAACTCCAGTCCTCAAGGTCCACCAACAGGTCATGTTTTCGGGATATTCCACAGAATGCACTGACAATAATTAAATCACCCTTGCAATACTGAGGAAATCCTGAAAACATGACCTGTTCGTGGGCTTTGAGGACCCCTGTTCTACAGTACAGTGAGGTACTACATGTCCTGTACTGCTCTTACATGTATTAGTGAGACACATGCAGTGATTGGTGGTCTATAGCGCCTCTCTACAGTGCAGTGCGGTACTACATGATCTGTACTGCTCTTACATGTATTAGTGAGGAGCATGCAGTGATTGGTGGTCTATTGCACCTCTCTATAGTACAGTACAGTATTACACATCCTGTACTGCTCTTACATGTATTAGTGATGTGCATGCAGTGATTGGTGGTCTATAGCACCTCTACAGTACAGTGCGGTACTAAATGTCCTGTACTGCTCCTACATGTATTAGTGATGTGCATGCAGTGATTGGTGGTCTATAGCTCCTCTCTACAGTACAGTGCAGTACTACATGTCCTGCTCTGCTCTTACATGTATTAGTGAGGTGCATGCAGTGATTGGCAGTCTATAGCCTCTCTACAGTACAGTGCGGTACTACATGTCACGTACTGTTCTTACATGTATTAGTGCTGTGCATGCAGTGATTGGTGGTCTATAGCACCTCTCTATAGTACAGTGCGGTATTACATGTCATGTACTGCTCTTACATGTAAAAGGATGAGTGGCACCTTTAGGCACCAGGTACATTGTATATAAAGTCCATGACCCAAAGAAGCTCCTCTCCGAATCATAGAAAGTGATTTCCAGCTTCCAGCAGCTCTCTCTGATGTTATATGGAAAGACGCACTTTATCTGTAATAGTTTTCTGCTTAATTTTCTTAATCTTTATTCTGTATTATGTTGGGGGTCACATTTTGTGGTCTCGGAACCAATTACCAATTTTCCATTCACTTATGGTTTCAATATACAAGGGTTGTCCCAGAACCGATTAATATTGTATGATGATCGACCACTCTATATATCTTTACTCCAGCATTTGAAAATCTAGAGCAGGGGTCGGCCCTCCAGCTGTTGGGGAACTACAACTCCCATCATGCATCAGGCGGCTCAGGAAGGGGAACATCTCTCCTTAAGGAGGGCAACCAAACGAACGGCCCGTGTAGAGATTTGTTTTGCCTTTTTGCACTCTACTAAACATCTGCATATCACAAGGCATTATGGGAAATGGGCTGAGAAGCCCACAGCGCCCTCTGTTGGATGTAACAAATCCTCAAATTGCAGACCCCTGATCTACCCTCACAATTCTCCACCCTCACAAGTAAGTTTTATATACTTTTCCATGACATCTGATAATCCAGAATATTGGATAAACCGGCTTCTATTATGTCCCAAATTAGAAGTATTTAATTGTATATATCATTTAAACAGCTTCTCCACCTAGTGAAAGCTTTGCTGAAGCACTGCCAAAAACTCCTTGCTGGTGCTCCACCCTTGGCGCAGTGACACGCTCCTGCAAAAATTAGCAGGTAATTGAGGAAAGGTCAGCGGTCAACTGCAGGAATGCGGTGGGCGCTGTTGGAGGGCAGCTCTATTTAGCCCTTTGCCATAGAATCCCTGTACGTGACCACTCCCCGAATCCATGACAACTGAAGACAAAGTCTGACAAGAAGGAGCTTGTTGCATGGTTCCATGGGAAAACATTAGCTGCCGCTTTCCTCCTCCCTCCTTCTTCCCTGGGGCACGATTCTAGCACATGTCCTGCAATCTCCACATATACACAGCCATTTATAGCTGCTCACAGAGGGGACGGATCCAGAGCAACGCCCCGCAGGACCGTGAACAATTGCAATACGCGTGAGGTCACCGCCAGATGGGAATTGTCCTGACAGGCCCGTAATCACCCCGCAATCCTACCATTAACATTGATGCAACACGAAGGCTGCCAGACACCTGCCCAAAAAAAATCAGACATGGCGAAGATAATCCCTGCCTATCTGGCGCCCGCTCAAACACAGCATATAGTGAGTGGGATCTGCTAACAGGAATATAATTGGCGTAAGCAGTTTCATGCTAAACTCAGCTTAAGGGTATGATCACACGGCGTGTCGGACTGGGGGGTCTGGGGCCCACAGGGGAATTGATCTTGGGGGGGCCCACCCTACTGTACATGAAAATATTACCGGCCTCTTGGACATAAACGCGACCATTTTACCACATAATACAGTGTGCGAAACAGAACTGTATTGTGTAGCACAATAGCAAGTGAGTAACACATATGTCAATCTAACATATCATAGACACAGGGCTAAGTAGCTCCATCCATATCTCCCTCCACCCACATACAATATCCCCCTCCAATAGCCCACATACAATATCCCCCTCCACTAGCCCACATACAATATCCCCCTCCAATAGCCCACATACAATATCCCCCTCCACTAGCCCACATACAATATCCCCCTCCAATAGCCCACATACAATATCCCCTCCACCCACATACAATATCCCCCTCCACCCACATACAATATCCCCCTCCACCCACATACAATTTCTCCCTCCACCCACATACAATTTCCCCTCCACCCACATACAATATCCCCCTCCACCCACATACAATATCCCCCTCCACCCACATACAATATCCCCCTCCGCCCACATACAATATCCCCCTCCGCCCACATACAATATCCCCCTCCGCCCACATACAATTTCCCCCTCCGCCCACATACAATATCCCCCTCCGCCCACATACAATTTCCCCCTCCGCCCACATACAATATCCCCTCCACCCACATACAATATCCCCCCCACATACAATTTCCCCCTCCCCACTACAATATCACCTCACACATATAATCTCCCCTCCACCCACATACAATATCCCTCACCCACTACAATTCCCCTCACCCACATACATTCTCCCCATCCACTACAATTGCCCCTCCACCCACATACAATATCTCCTCCACCACCTACAACATCCTCACCAATATCATATCCCTCCATCCCGCATACATATCCCCTCCCCGATTCAATATGCCCCTCCACCCACATCAAATCCCCCCACCACACATTCCCCTCCCCCATACAATATCCCCCTCCATACCACACAAATCACCTCCACACAATAATATCCCCCTCCACCCGACAACAATATCCCCTCCCAAAAATTCCCCCCCCCCAATTCCCCGCCCAACAATATCCCCTCCACCCACACATTCCTCCACCACATCAATATCCCCCCCCCCACCCACATACAATCCCCCTGCCCCCCACATACAATATCCCCCACCCCCCCAAAAAATCACCTCCACCAATACAATACCCCTCCACACATCAATCCCCTCACACATACAATATCCCCCTCCACCCACATACATATCCTCACCACTAAATATCCCCTCCACCCACTAAATATCTACCACATACTTCCCCCTCCACCACATACAATATCCCCTCCACCACATACAATATCTCCCTCCACCCACAACAATATCCCCTCCGCCCACATACAATATCCCCTCCACCCACATACAATATCCTCCACCCACATACACAATATCCCCCTCCACCCACATACAATATCCCCTCCACCCACCAACACAATATCCCCTCCACCCACATACAATATCCCCTCCACCCACATACAATATCCCCCTCCACCCACATACAATATCCCCCTCCACCCACAATAATATATCCCTCCACCCACATACAATATCCCCCTCCACCCACATACAATATCCCCTCCACCCACATACAATATCCCCCCCCCACATACAATATCCCCCTCACCACATACAATACTCCCTCCACTCACAACAATATCCCCTCCACCACATACAATATCCCCCTCCACCCACATACAATATCCCCCACCCACATACATCATCCCCCTCCACCCACATACAATATCCCCCTCCACCCACATACAATATCTCCCCAACATACAATATCCCCCCCTCCACATACAATTTCCCCCCTCCACCCACATACAATATCCCCCCACCACATCCAACCCCCCCCCCCACATACAATATCCCCCTCCACCCAATTACAATATCCACCCCACATACAATATCCCCCTGTCGCCCACATAAAACATTATTCAACCTCCACCCACATTACAATTATCCCCTCACCCACATACTATATCCCCTCCACCCACATACAAATATCCCCTACACCCAGACATACAACATCCCACTCCACCCACATCAATATCCCCCTCCAGCCCAACATTACAATATCCCCTCACGTTTCCCTTGGTCACGCCCCTCACCACTTATTCTAAAATAAACACCGCAAGAAAGAAACGATCTAATACTCCTATCACGGGTCAGGTGTTCCCTCACTACTTACAATCGGGGACACATGTACTCGGCACTTTACTAACGCCGATATAACCTACCAACACTGGCTATATGGAGACCACATAGTGATCTGACACCGCTCACGGTCACATTCAACATTCAGTAAATACTGCACTGATCCAATATAGAAGTAAAATAAACCCTGAAATCAGGGGATCTCACCCCGAGGTCCTATCTGAGGAGTCGTTTTTTCTCTCTCTTTGAGTCGCCCTTCTTTCCCCTTTTCCCTCTGGCATCCGTTCCCACATCTCATGATGACTTGTTCCTGGCCACACCACTCATCCATGCATGGAAATTACACACATATCTCTTAAAATCCTCAATTTTCAGCATCTCTTTACCTTATTTCCCACCTCTTAAAACTAACCAGGGGTGGGATAGCGGTACAGCCATAACTTAGAGGCCTAGTATCTAAGGGGGCTGGAGGTGGGGAATAGAACTACCCCCTGGAGTAATGCTACAACTATGGGGACCCTGCTCCCCTCTCAAGAGTATATGTACCAGTTGGTAGGCAAGACCCTAGGTAGGTAGGCAAATGGGCAAGACCCCAGGTAAACTTGATAGCCCTATTTAGGTAGGTAGAATCGCTGGATAAGTTGGAAGCCCGGCCCCAGGTAGGTGGGTGGCTACTAGCACGGGGGTGGGTAAGTAAACAGCCCCCAGTTAGTAAGGCAGGCCCAAGTTAGGCAAGTTGATAGACTACAGTTAGGTTGGTGGACCCCCTAGTTAGGTAGGACTGTAGGTAGTAGGGTCCCCTTTATATTAGGCTACAACCAGTTAGGGACCCCCTTTAGGTAGTATACAGGCGTTTTTAATGCCTCCTTTAGGTAGTTTATACAAGACTGGGGTCTCTCCTCTATGGTAGTAGACAGGCAGTAAGGGGCCTCCTTTAGAGATAGTATACAGGCAGTTAGGGGTCTCTTTTAGCAAGTGTGTAGGTAGTCAGGGCCCCCTTTACGTAGCCAGGGGCTCCCTTTACGTAGCCAGGGCCCCCTGTATGTAGCCAGGGCCCCCTTTGCTAGTCAGGGCCCCCTTGGTTAGTGAGGGCCCCCTTAGTTTGTCAGGGCCCACCTTAGTTGAGTCAGGGCCCCCCTTTATGTAGCCAGGTCCCCCCTTTTAGTTAGCCAGGGCCCCCTTTATTGTAGCCAGGGCACCCCTTAGCTAGTCACGGGCCCCCTTAGCTAGTCACGGCCTACCTTTATGTAGCCGGGCCCCAAGTTAGTCACGGCCTCCTTTATGTAGCCGGGCCCCCATAGTTAGTCTGGGCCCCCCCTTTATTAGTCAGGCCCCCCCCCTTTATGTAGTCAGGGCCCCTTAGTTAGCCAGAGGCCCCCTTTTAGTTTTTTTTTTTTTTTTTTTGATAGCCAGGGCCCCTTTTAGAGTAGCCAGGGCCCCCCTTTAGAGTAGCAGGGCCCCCTTTAGTGTAGCCAGGGCCCCTCTTTAGATGTTGCCAGGGGCCCCCCTTTAGAAGTCAAGGCCCCCTTTAGAGTAGCCAGGGGCCCCTCGGTGCCAGGGACCCCCCTTTAGAGTAGTCAGGGCCCCCATTTAGCGTAGGCCAGGGCCCCCTTTAGAGTAGCCAGGGGCCCCCCATTCAGAGTAGCCAGGGCACCCTTTGAGTAGTCAGGGCCCCCCTTTATAGCGTATAGCAGGGGGCCCCCTTTGTAGTTCAGGGCCCCCTTGGTAGCCTGGGCCCCCATAGTTAGTCAGGGTCCCATAGTTAGTCTGGGCCCCCTTAGAGTAGCCAGAGGCCCCCCTGTAGAGTAGCCAATGGCCCCTCAGGTAGCCGGGGACCCACTTTAGCGTAGCCAGGGCCCCTCTTCAGAGTAGCCTGGGCCCGTTGTAGTCAGGGGCCCTTAGGTAGCCAGGGCCACCAGACTTTAGGTAGCCAGGGCCCCCTTTCCCTTTATTAGGTCAGGGCCCCCCTGTGTTGTTAGTCAGGGCCCCCTTAGTTATCCAGGGCCCCCTTTATTAGCCAGGGCCCCGTTAGAAATGCCAGGGCCCCCTTTAGAAAAGCCAGGGCCCCTTTACATTAGCCAGGGCCCCCTTAGGTAGGCCAGGGCCCCCATAGTTGTAGGTCAGGGCCCCCCTTAATGTAGTTCAGGGCCCCCCTTTTATGTAGTCAGGGCCCCTCTTTTTTGTAGTCAGGGCCCCCTTTAGTTAGCCAGGAGCCCCCTTAGTTAGCCAGGTCCCCTTTATTTAGCCAGGGCCCCCCTTTAGATTAGCCAGGGCCCCTTTAGAAAAGCCGCAGGGCCCCCTTTACAGTAGCCCCGGGCCCCCTTAGGTATGCCAGGCCCCCCTTCCCTTTATTAGTCAGGGCCCCCCTTAATAGGTCAGGGCCCTCTTTATGTAGTAGGGGGCCCCCTTAGTTAGCAGGGCCCCCTTTATTAGCCGGGCCCCCCTTTGTTAGCCATGGGCCCCATTTAGAAAGCAGGGCCCCCGCTTACAGTAGCAGGGCCCCTCTTTAGAGTAGCCAGGGCCCCCCTTTAGAGTAGCCAAGCCCCCTTTAGAGTAGCCAGGGCCCCTTCAGAGTAGCCCAGGGCCCCCATTCAGTGTAGCCAGGGCCCCCCTTCAGACGTAGCCTCAGGGCCCCAAATTTGTAGCCAGGGCCCCCCCTTTATGTAGTCAGGGCCCCCCTTAGTTAGCCAGGGCCCCCTTTATTAGCCAGGCCCGCCCTTTAGTTAGCCTCAGCTGGCCCCTTTAGAAAAAGCCAGGGCCCCTTTACAGTAGCCAGGGCCCCTTAGGTAGCCAGGGCCCCCCTTAGTTAGTCGGGCCCCCGTTTATGTAGTCAGGGCCCCCTTTATGTAGTCAGGGCCCCTCTAAATGTAGTCAGGGCCCCCGTAGTTAGCCAGGGCCCCCCATTATAGCCAGGGCCCCCCTTTAGTTAGCCAGGGCCCTTTAGAAAGCCTTGGGCCCCCCCTTGTACGTAGCCAGGGCCCCCTTAGGTAGCCAGGCCCCCCTTTATTAGTCAGGACCCCCCTTTATTAGTCTGGGCCCTCCTTTATGTAGTCAGGGCCCACTCTTTTATGTAGTTTGGGCCCCTTAGTAGGCCAGGGTACCCTCTGTATTAGCCAGGGCCCCCCTTAGTTTAGCCAGGGCCCCCTTTAGAATAGCCAGGGCCCCCTTTACTTTAGCCAGGGCCCCTCTTGAGAGAAGCACTATGGGCCCCCTTTAGAGTAGCAGGGCCCCCTTCAGAGTAGCCAGGGCCCCCCTTCAGTGTAGCCAGGGCCCCCCTCAGAGTAGCCGGGGCCCCCTTTAGAGTAGTCAGGGCCCCCCTTTAGCATAGCCAGGGGCCCCTTTAGATTCGTCAGGGCCCCCCTTTAGCGTTGTCAGTGCCCCCTTTAGAGTAGTCAGGGCCCCCCTTTAGAGTAGTCAGGGGCCCCCTTTAGGTAGTCGGGGGCCCCCCCTTCAGTAGCCAGGGGCCCCTTTGTAGTCGGGGCCCTTGTTAGTAGATTTAAAAAAATAAAAATAAAAATAACAACAGCCACTTACCTGGCTCGGCTCCTGCCGGTCCCGGCCGCTCCGAGCTGCCGCCGGCTCCTTCCGTCCTGCATGGCGGGCGGTGATGTGACGTCCCCGGGCGCGCCTACGTCACCAGTAGGGGCCGGCTCCCGGCAGGCTGAAGGCCTAACACCTTCAGCTGACGGGGAGTCAGCGGAGCGCAGCGCTAGTGGCCCCGTGCTCCGTTACACCGCACGCCCCGGGAGTCGGGGACATTAGTCCCCAACTCCCGGGCCGGTCTCTGGGCGCTCGGGACGCAGGTCCCGGGCGTCCAGGGACCGGATGCGCGGACGGGCCCCCGGGGACAGCGGCCCCCGGCGGCCCAGTCCGAGCCTGATCACACGGCGTGTTGGATACGTTTTTAGATGCGTTTGGATCCGTGATTCGAACCCTAAACGGACCCAAACCCGCATGTAACAATGTGCAGTGTGATTACATTGCTTTCAATGTAAAACACGCATTGGCGTTCAGATGAGTGATCACCGCTGCATGTTTACTTGCGTTTTTCGGATCCGTTCAAAGGATTGTCATGTCAATTCTTGATCCGTTTGACGCAGCAGACGCCCTATTTAAAACTATAGGGTGCGCTCATGCTGCAGCCAAAACGCAGCCAAACACTCACCTGCGTGTTGGATGCATTTTGGATGCATTTTTCGGATCAAAAACGGATCAAACACATACCCTAAGCATATGTTCACACGCCGTAATTTCGGCGCACATTTTGCCGCGTATTTGCGCTCTGATACGAGCGAGATGCGCGCTGAAATTACGGTAATCCATAGTTCTCATAGAGAACTATGGATTACGCCTCCTCTCCCCGCTCGTACAATACGATCGTATTGTTCACGCAGGGAGATCAGTGACATGTCAATTACTTGCAGCGAATAACACCCCCCCCCCACCAGTGCCGCGGGAGTACGCGCGTATTAGCGGGAGCTCCCGAAAAACACGATGTACTGTACGCGCCGCAGTACATTGTGTGAGCATACCCTAAGGCCCCGTTCACACGGCTTATTTGCCGACGGATTGGCGCCGTATTCCGCGCCGGATTTGCGCTTCAATACGGCGCCAATCCGTCGGAGTCATTACGGTAATCCACTGCTCTCATAGAGAACAGTGGATTCTGTCGCTCCTCCCCGCTCGGCAAATCCGCCGCGGGGGGAGAAAGTGACATGCACATTATTTACGGCGCGGACGTGCCGTAAACAATGCATTGTCTATGGGGCCGGGAGCGGCGCCCCCGCCGCACTCCGGCCCCGCCCCCGTCCCGCCCCTTATTCACGGCGGATTTGTGCGCTCAATACGGCGCACAAATCCGTCGGGAATAAGCCGTGTGAACACGGCCTAAGGGCGACATGTATAATTTATGTCACTTTTATGCCAATTTTGAAGCGCATTATAATTGTACAATGCGCCAGAATCTGTGAACCTGTTCTACTGCGGGTCATAAATCAGGCGCATTCTAGCACAGTAACAACAATTCTGGCTCAGATAAACCACTTTTAAAGTGCTCTACCTGTTCCAGCAGTAATGCGCCTGGATTTGCCGTACTGAAGCTATAAATCTGTAGATTCGTACGGTTCTAGTGCGACGCCTCCAGCACCTCCCGTACGCCCCCCGATCTCAGGCGCATTACTAAGTGTCGCGGGCACTCTGCAATGTGCCTGATATTAAAGAGTTTTAAAAATAGAGCCAACGGGGCTTCTGGCGCAGCCTCGTTCATACATAACGCCTTAAAGGAGTTGTCTCACTACATTGATTCATTTTACCTCAGTCCTGTTTTCTTGGTTTCATTTTGAATTCAGGGGCGTGTTTACTGGCTTCTACTAGACTGCAGTAGAAGCCAGGTCTGTAGCTATAGCAACCAGTGCTGGCAGCCTATCAGGAGAGATTGAACAGGTCTGTAGCTATAGCAACCAGTGCTGGCAGCCTATCAGGATAGATCAAACAGGTCTGTAGCTATAGCAACCAGTGCTGGCAGCCTATCAGGATGGATCAAACAGGTCTGTAGCTATAGCAACCAGCGCTGCCATCCTATCATGAGAGATCAAACAGGTCTGTAGCTATAGCAACCAGTACTGGCAGCCTATCTGGAGAGATCAAACAGGTCTGTAGCTATAGCGACCTGAGGAGCTGATGCAGCCCATACAAGAGGGGATATCTAGCTATAGGTTATTACATTGTTAATGAACACATATTGAAAAGTGACTTGTTTTTGCAAGATTTTTAACATAAAAAGTAATCCTTGTAGTGAGACAACCCCTTTAAGTGTTTGGAGGTCGACCAGTTGGTATAACACTGGCCAGGCACATGTGGTAAATATTGCCCAAACCTGAATGTTTCGGTTTAGCATAGGATGTGAATGTGAGTCTCCCTACAGTCACCGCATGCAGGGCCGGGACAAGGTGTGTAAAATACGGTAAAAAGAATGTTACTAATAAAATCACCATTGTGGCTCAGGCGACGGTGATTTTATGATCGTATTTCTCGGCGCATAATGTACGCCCATAAAAATAAGTGACCTATAGCCTTGGAATTCCCATAGACCTTAAAGGGGTTGTCTCACTACATTGATTCATCTTACCTCAGTCGTGTTTTCTTGGTTTCACTTTGAATTCAGGTGCATGTTTACTGGCTTCCACTAGGCTGCAGTAGAAGCCAGGTCTGTAGCTATAGCGACCAGTGCTGGCAGCCTATCAGGAGAGAGCAAACAGGTCTTTATCTATAGCAACCAGTGCTGGCAGCCTATCATGAGAAATCCAACAGGTCTGTAGCTATAGCGACCAGTGCTGGCAGCCTATCAAGAGAAATTGAGCAGGTCTGTAGCTATAGCTACCAGCACTGGCAACCTATCAGGAGAGATCGAACAGGTCTGTAGTTATAGTGACCAGTGCTGTCAGCCTATCATGAGAGATCGAACAGGTCTGTAGCTATAGTGACCAGCACTGGCAGCCTATCAGGAGAGATCAAACCGGTCTGTAGCTATAGCAACCAGCACTGGTAGCCTATCAGGAGAGACCAAACAGGTATGTAGCTATAGCGACCAGTGCCGGCAGCATATCAGGAGAGATTGAACAGGTCTGTAGCTATAGCAACCAGTGCTGGCAGCCTATCAGGAGAGATTGAACAGGTCTGTAGGTATAGCAACCAGCGCTGGCAGCCTATCAGGAGAGATTGAACAGGTCTGTAGCCATAGCGACCAGTTCTGGCAGCCTATCATGAGAGATTGAACAGGTCTGTAGCTATAGCGACCTGTGGTGCGGATGCATTCCATACACGCGGGGATATCCACCCTATCTATGGGTTATTAATATAGTTGGAAAAGGTTACTCTGCAGGGTTTTCTTTGTTGGGCTTTGTTCTGGGGGGGGGGGGGAGATCTTATGCTGAGTAAGGGAAATAATAAAATAAAAATTGGAAGGTAGTCAATCTTTGTTTTTCAAATTTCTTGACTCATTCTGTATGACAGATTTTTGATTTCTGTATTGTTACAATTTGTATGGAACTGCATTTGCATTGCAATGACTTTATTCCTAAATAAAAATTTGTTTAAAAAAAAAAAAGAGGGTATATCTAGGAATAGGTAGGACACTGTTAATGGACACATATTGCAAAGTGACTTGTTTTTGCAAGATCTTTAGCATAAAAAGCAGCGATCCTTGTAGTGAGACAACCCTTTAATGGGGAGAACTACGCCTGTGCGGCCATCTTTCCATTCACTGAGGCCGGCTTGTAGCGAGCTGTGAACCAGCCTCAGAAAGGGATTTCGCTTTGTGGCAAAATCCCTTTAAGAAACCCTCTAATATATTGCTGTACAATAAAACTGTATGAGAACATTTCTAAAATTAGTGGTTTCCCTTCCCGTAATGTGATCCTGGAATTCAGAGAGCAGCAAATTTAGCTCAGCCATAACCGGCCGACATACAGATATGATTGTCGCCTATGGAGCACATTTGTGAATTTATGGGGTCACACAGCAGCTTGAATTGCCTATAAAAATTCAGATTTATTGATGGCATAAAAATCTTGCAGTAAACTCGCACACCGCTTGCGTTACGAGCCGCTGCTTATCAAAAGGAAAAGGCAAATCGAGGACACAGGAGACGGAAACTCAGAGGAACAATTTTACATATTGTTGTTATAGTTTATATGGTGTAATATGGAAATGAACACGTGTCTGATAATCTATCATACAGGGAGCAGTTTGCAGATTATTGGAGTTACTGCCCCACCACCCTGCACCTCAACTATTCAAGGGTATCTCCATTTAAAAATACAGAGAGTAAAATGTCAGGGTATGAATAATTTAATTCCGACCTGACATTTCACTGTGTTAGTAGCTGCTAAAGCAATTATAGCTGCTGCTGTGGTAACAGATGTTTGCCTTAGTCATAGCTCACAGTTTCCTCCCATTGATCAAAAAAGGAAACAGTAGTCATGAACAGAAGCCGGGGACAAGGATGAGATATTTGTTGGCAGAAATCACAGATTTTAAAGGAGTTTTCCCATCTGGCTGTTTCACACTGCTTGCTTTTCACAGCCAGCTTCAATCTGACACTTCCTGTTCAGGCTGTGGGTGGTTCTACAGCTTCAGGCTCCCATTTCCCGTTCAGCCTGTGGGGGGTTCTAAAGCTTCAGGCTCTCACGTCCTGGTCAGTCTGTGGGTGGTTTTACAGCTTCAGGCTCTCACTTCCTGTTCCGGCTGTGGGCGGTTCTAAAGCTTCAGGCTCAGACTTCTTGTTCAGGATGGGGGCGGTTCTACAGCTTCAGGCTCCCACTTCTTGTTGAGGCTGTGAGCGGTTGTACAGCTTCAGGCTCCCACTTCCTGTTCAGGCTGTGGGTGGTTCTAAAGCTTCAGGCTCCCAATTCCTGTTCAGGCTGTGGGTGGTTCTAAAGCTTCAGGCTCTCACTTTCTGTTCAGACTGTGGGTGGTTCTACAGCTTCAGGCTCCCACTTCCTGTTCAGGCTATGGGTGGTTCTACAGCTTCATGCATCCACTTCCTGTTCTGGCTGTGGTTGGTTCTACAGCTTCAGTCTCCCTCTTCCTATTCAGGCTGTGGGTGAGTCTACAACTTCAGGCTCCCACTTCCTGTACAGGCTGTGGGTGGTTCGACAGCTCCATGCTCCCATTTCCTGTTAGAGCTGTGGGTGGTTCTACAGCTTCAGGCTCTCACTTCCTGTTCAGGCTGTGGATGGTTCTATAGCTTCAGGCTCCCATTTCCTGTTCAGGCTGTGGGTGGTTCTATAACTTCAGGCTCCCACTTTCTGTTCTGGCTGTGGGCGGTTCTAAAGCTTCAGGCTCTCACTTTCTGTTCAGACTGTGGGTGGTTCTACAGCTTCAGGCTATCACTTCCTGTTCAGGCTGTGGGTGGTTCTACAGCTTCAGACTCCCACTTCCTGTACAGGCTGTGGGTGGTTCTACAGCTTTAGGCTCCCACTTCTTGTTCAGGCTGTTGGTGGTTCTACAACTTCAGGCTCCCCCTTCCTTTAAG
>JAODAL010048055.1:0-29340 GCA_025379985.1 Phyllomedusa bahiana | reverse complement strand
GGGACAATCCCATAAGTAAATTTAGGAAAGGAGAACCCTGGAAAGCTAGGACTGGAAGCTAATGAGGTATTTGTAAGAAAAGATTTCATATATAGTTGATATCTAGATGCTTCTGGCCTAGCTCAACATTATAGAGATTCCCGGATTGCTTGCACAGAGTACGGATTCTGCTTTCTAGTTTGGTCCCACTCTTGCTACAGGCCTCTCTCAAGAACTGTAAAGTGATTTCTAAAGGCTTTTTTTTGGGTATACCTGGAGTAAATGAAGCATTTGCTACTGCATCACTGCCTCCTGTTTTATTCTGCGTACAACACCAAGGACACCTCTACCACCATCAGGGCAGGGGGCTGTTCGAGGAGTGTGTCCCGGAGGAAATTGAAGGAACAAATCAACTCCCTACAAGCAGGCCTCCTCTTCAATGTACTGATCCAGGGTAGCAAGAGAGGATTGTTTGAGAGCAATAGCAACCATGACAAAACCTCCACTACTGCGGTCATCCTATCCTCTGCCACCTCTGGGTCATTACGATAGGCACCTGTATTTTAGAACAAAAGATTGGAATGAAAAGTATTAAAAAGTAGTTTGTGATTAGTGAAGTAGCGATGAGGGAGTTAAAAGACTTGTTTGGCCTGTTGAAAACTACTAGTGTATGTGGTTTTCTTTACAGGTTTTCTCCACACCTAAACCTCCTCTAAAGAAAACGAATAGGAGGCATATGCCAAGATTACTGCCATTTGGCAGGAGGTTTGGACAGTAGAGAGTGCTGCTATATCCTGGACTCTGTTAAGGGTTTCTTTATCATGTTTGGATGCCAGATTGGGATAAAAGAGGAAAAAAAATGGGGATAATGAATCTGTAGTGTCTCTATACATTGCTGAGTGTTAATGGTGTGTTAATTGTTGCATGAGTAGTAGAGATGTGTGTCCTAAAAAGAATGAGATCTTCCCTTTCTGAGCCACTCATTGCCTCCCACTCAGCCAAGCCAGCATCGCTCTGCTCTGTACTGATGAGGGGCAAACACCCCAAAACAGCTGTCAACAGATGGGTGATTCTGGCTTGGCTAAATATAGCTTTTGCTTCCCAAAGACCCAGTGGGTCAAAAGCAAATTGAAGATTTGTTACATCCAATAGAGGGTGATTGAGCTTCTCAGATCCTTTCCCATAATGCCTTGTGATATGCAGATGCTACGTGGAGTGCAAAAGGCAATTTCGAATCTCTACACTCCGATATGGTGCTCTCCCTAAGGAGAGATCTTCCCTTTCTGAGCCACTTTATGCCTCCCACTCTGCCAAGCCAGCATCACTCTGCTCTGTACTGACAAGGGGCAAACACCCCGAAACGGCTGTCTACAGATGGGTGATGCGGGCTTGGCTCAATATCTCTTTTGCTTTCCAAAGACCCAGTGGGTCAAAAGCAAATTGAGGATTTGTTACATCCAATAGAGGGTGCTTGAGCTTCTCAGCTCCTTTCCCATAATGCAGATGCTTTATGGAGTGCAAAAGGCATTTTCAAATCTCCAGGCACCTATATAGGTGCTCTCCCTAAGGGAAGATCTTCCCTTCCTAAAAAGAAAGAAATTTGGTTGTTTAAAGAGAGAAAGTTGTTATTGGAGATTGGGTGAAGTGAGTTGATCAAGTCAAAAATGAGCAGAGCTGGAAGAAAGTCAGAATAAGTGAATTCCTGTCTTTATGTGTAGGAGAATCAGTAAGAGAGACAGAAAATGAGAGTTCATTCCAGAAAACGAGTGTTACATATTTAAGATTCTGTTGCGGCTTTAAGTCGCTGATGCTGAAAATTTCAGTAGAGGCTCAGTACAAATCTTCAGTACAAACTGGAATTTTTGTGTTGCAGTAGCTCCATGTTACTTACATCAGAATACATGTCTCTGCTTCACAAATTTTGTATTAGTCGATTTCAAATCCTTATAGAAAATTGTATTGCCCAGCAGGAATCATGATTATTGGTCCAGTCACAGGGTTGAGTTTAAGTGGCTTGCTGCAGGAAGATATTTTTTTTTAAATTAAAGTTGTCTCAGAAAGACCACTCATTTATTAGAATGAAATTAGTGCTGTTGTGAGATATCATCAGGATAAATTGCTTAAACCTTTATGGTATATACATAAACAAATGTTAAAGGGACTGCCCAGTGGGGAAAGAAGTATTTTCCAGATCATATCTCTATAGAACACAGACCGGGCTGGATTTGGCCCACGGCCCGTACAATGCCCAGGTCTGCTTTAGACCATACTAATAGTAGCGCTGAAGACCCACCGCTGCCGGTAATATTAGTATTCCTGGTAGTAGTGAAGTGGGCAGCAGCATGATGAACAGATCTCATCGCGCCGATGCCTCTCTTCGGCCGCACAGTTGTCACTCTCCATAGGCTGTGCGGCTGAAGAGCTGCCGGAGGACTGTCCTGGCACTAGCAGCATGATGACGTCACGCTGCCAGTGTCGGGCAGAAGAGGAAGGCACTCAGCCGGGGAAGAAGGTAAGATAAGTGTTATTGTTATTATTTTTATTGGTGTTCTTTATACCTGCCTGAGGAGATCTATATACCTGCTTGCCTGAGGATACCTATATATACCTTCCTGCCTGAGGAGATCTATATAAACTTGCCTGAGGAAACCTATATATACCTGCCTGCCTGAGGAGACCTATATATATATACCTGCCTGAGGGGGCCTATATATACCTGCCTGAGGAGACCTATAAATACCATCCTGAGAATACCTATATATACCTGCCCGAGGTGGCCTATATACACCTGCCTGTGGAGACTATATGTATATATACTTGCCTGAGGAGACATATATATACCTGCCTGAGGGGGCCTGTATATACCTGCCTGCAGAGACTTATATATACCTGCCTTAGGACTCCTATATGTACCTGCCTGAGGGGGGCCTATATATACCAGCTTGTCTGAGAAGACCTATATAGACCTGCCTGATGAGACCTATATATACCTGTCTGAGGAGACCTATACATACTTGCCTGAGGAGACCTATATATATACCTGCCTGAGGAGACCTATATGTACCTGCATGAAGGGGCCTATATATACCTCCCTGAGGAGAACTATATATACCTGCCTGATGAGACCTTTATATACCTGTCTGAGAAGACCTATATATACTTGCCTGGGGAGACCTATATATACCTGGCTGAGGAGGCTTATATATACCTGCCTGAGGAGACCTATATATACCTCCCTGAGGGTTCCTATATATACCTGTCTGAGGGGGCCTATATAGACACCTGAGTGTCTGAGGAGACCTATATATACCTGCCTGCCTGAGGAGACCTACATATACTTGCCTTCCTGAGGAGACCTATATATACCTGGCTGAGGAGGCCTATATATACCTGGCTGTCTGAGGGGACCTATATATACCTGCCTGCCTGAGGAGATCTATTTATAATTTCCTGAGAAGACTTATATATACTTGCCTGGGGAGACCTATATATACCTGCCTGAGGGGTCCTATATATTCCGGCCTGAGGGGGCCCTATATATACACCTTCTTAATAAGACCTATATGTACCTGCATGAAGGGGCCTATATATACCTGCCTGAGGAGACCTGTATATACCTGTCTGAGTAGACCTATATATACCTGTATGCTGAGACTTATATATACCTCCCTGAGGAGAACTATATATACCTGCCTGATGAGACCTGTATATACCTGTCTGAGTAGACCTATATATACCTACTTGAGGGGGCCTATACATACCTGCCTGCCTGAGGAGATATATATTTATATAATTTCCTGAGATGACCTATACATACTTGCCTGGGGAGACCTATATATACCTGCCTCAGGGGGCCTATATGTACCTGCGTGCTGAGACCTATATATACCTGCCTGAGCAGACCTATTTATACACCTGCCTAAGGGGGCCTATATATACTTGCATTCGAAGACTTATATATACCTGCCTGAGGAGACCTATATATACCTGCCTGATGAAACTATATATACCTGCCGGACGGGGCCTATATATACCTGCCTGCTGAGACTTATATATACCTGCCTGAGGAGATCTATATATACACCTGCCTGAGTGGGCCTATATATACCTGCCTGTCTGGGGATACCTATATATACCTGCCTGAGGGGTCCTATATATACATGTCTGAGGGGGGCTATATATACCTGCCTGTCTGAGGAGTCCTATATATACCTGCCTGCCTGAGGAGACCTATATATACCTGTCTGAGGAGACCTATATATACATGCCTGAGGGGACCTATATATACCTGCCTGCCTGAGGAGACCTATACATACCTGCCTGCCTGAAAGGGGCCTATATATACCTGCCTGCCTGAAGAGACCTATATATACCTGCGTGAGGGGGCCTATGTATACCTGCCTTTCTGAGGGGACCTTTATATACCTGCCTGTCTGAGGGGACCTATACATGCCTACCTAACTGAGGGGACCTATACATGCCTACCTAACTGAGGAGGGGGACCTATATACCCACCTAACTGAGGGCACCTATACATCTATCTAATTGAGGAGCGGCCCTATATAAATTCCTATCTGAGTGGACCATTATAGATTCCTATCTTAGGGGACCTATACACCTACTTAACTGAGTGGACCTATACTATCCTATAGAGCTTTCTATCTGATGAGGAGAGCTATAGACCTACCTAACTGAGGGGACTTATATACCTATAAGTAAGAAGCTTCTGAAATGTGAGAATTCTAAGATGTGTGTGTGGCAAATTCTGCAGAGACGGGCCATGGCTGGCAGAAGTCATCATGGCGGTCGGGGCCAAAAGGAAAAAACAAGGGAAAAGTGTGCTGGTTCCTGGTCTAGGTGCAGTCGGATGGCACTGGAGCTCTGTTGGTGTCCATGAAAGAGACATTAACTACGCTAACGGTGAGATGCCCTGGATGTCATCCCAGCCATCCATCTCCCAGGAGCAAGTGAGGGGAACACACCATTCACTTGTTACACGCTAATCATGTGAGGGGGGCACATAGTTTGCTGTTTTAACTCTTTACTTTCTTGTCTGGTTTGCCTCCTGTAGAACTTTCTGTCCAATGTTTTTACATTTACAGAAAGTTTTGCAGGATGTGTGGTTTACTCTACTGAAGGGTGACCTACCTAACCTACGCTAATTGTGGCCAGAGGCAAGGTTTGATAGGGGTTCTCTTGAATGACAATATACTGCAGTACACAAGTACCATCAGGGGCGTTGCTAGGGTCCCAAAACACCCGGGGCCCGGGCCCTGTGTGTTAAGTTTTGCTCAGTAGGGCTGCGTTCACACAGCATTTTTCACGCCCCATTGTGAACTGCGGCATGGATTTTTACAGAGAAAAAACTGTGGCCGGCGGGTCCCTCTAAACCTCTCACCTTTATTTACTCTCCCCAGAACAGGGAATCGTAGCTTTCAGTGACAGCTATGAATTACCATAAAGTCGGGCCCGTACGTCGGGTGTATTGAAGCACAATTACGAAGTACGGACTGACATTACGTGGTGCGAACATACACAGTGTATTTGTGGGGCATAACTGTTCTGTAATGCGCCCAAAATACACCCCAAGAATACAGTAAAATCATAGCGTGAGTGCTGTGATTACCTGCTGTTTTCTCTTGCATACAGAACCCACCCATAAAAATAAGTGACGTGCCACAGGGCGAAAAGTGAGAGTGGATAGGAGGTGGCCGGAGTGCTACTGAAATTACACGCTGGAGAGCACGTACTTCCAACAGCATACGTATAGCAGTGCGCACAGGTACGTGCCACTACACGCTGTGTGAACAGACCCTTAGGGCATGTTCACATGGCGTACTGCCGCATGTACTCTACATGCTGCAGTACGCTGTGCGTTTTGGAAGTACGCACGGTCCAGTGGGGCCCCATTCACCTGCATTGTCAGCGCCACAAAGAAGTGACATATCACTTCTCTCCCCCAGCGTACAATTTTCGATCGTATTGTTCGACTGAGGGAGACAGACATAATTCATAGCTACTCTATAAGAGCTATAAATTCACGTTAATTGTAGAGCGCTATGTTTGGTATATTGAAGTGCAAATACATGGTGAAATGCGCCCCACAATTATGCCATGTGAACATATCCGTTAGTCTGGCTGCAGACAGCTAAAAACATAGGCAACCTCTTACAAATTATAGGTATAAAAATTCTATTCAAATAGAATTCAAAAACAGGTTGTAGTTTAAAAGTTAAGGGGTACAACAGGCAGGATTGTGTTTAGTGTTTTTGAATGGGGGGGATATTGTTTAATGTATTATATACAGCTATACCCCATATACTGTCATATACAAACAATTACCATGTACACAATGTATCAACCCGTTACAGAGACTGTATCACACACATGTATACAGAGAATGTATACACACAAGTATACAGAGACATGCATACACCACATATAACAGGAATGTATACAGACATACATGTATACACACATACATGTTTTCGAGACAGTATACACACACTGTATACAGAGCATGTTTTCACCACTGTATAACCATAAGCCAATTCCCGTTTTTGGCGGGGGTTCCCCCATTTGGGGGGCCCCCCCCCTCCCCGGCAGATTGGATTTCTCCTGCCGCCCGGAGGTGGGGGGGGTCCTTTAAAAGGCCGCGGCGCGGGAAATAGCGCTGGTGCGCTACTCCCGGCGCCGCCGGCCTTCCCACGGGCGGGTGAAGAGGGGGGGCAGGGGGTCCCCTCACCCGCCCGGGTCTCTCTGTGCGGGGAGGAGGGCAGCGCCCCCTTTCTCCCCCGGGTTTTGTTGGCCCCGGGCTGGGGCCGTGCATACAGATAAAGCGGGAGGGGGGGAAAGGGGACGCCGGCTCCCTCCCCTTCCCCCTTTGGCTTCGTTTTAAAGGGGAAAAGGGGGGGAGGAGCCGGGGCCGGAGCTGCAGGGCCGGGGGTCGGGTAAGGGGAATTTTTTAAATTTTTTATTAACAAAATTTTGGGGGGCCCTCTGGTGGTTAAAATGGGGGGGAAAAACAAAACCTGGTGGCTACAAAAAAGGAAGGGGGGTCTACCTGGTTGGCCCTTAAAAATTGGGTTGGGAACTCCCTGGGCGGGGCTACTTTTGGGGGGGCAAACCCCTGGCGGGCCCTAAAAAGGGGGAAAAAAACCGGGCCCGGGTAAAATTTTGGGGGGCAAATTTTAACCTGGTTTGGCTTAAAAATGGGGGAAATTCCCTGGGCTGGCTAAAAGGGGGCAACTTACCTGGGGGTATTTTTGGGGGAAAATCCCCTGGTGGTACAATGGGGGGAAACTTACCTGGCGGGGGCTACAAGGGGGCAATCCCTGGGGGGCTACAATGGGGGGCAAAATACCTGGCGGGGTACAAGGGGGGGAAAACTCCCCTGGCTGGCTAAAAATTGGGGGCAATCCCCCGGGCCGGGCCCTCCCAAATGGGGGAAAATTAACCTGGCTGGCTACAATGGGGGGAAAATTACCTGGCCGGCTCCCAATTTGGGGGGCAATCCCGGGGCTGGTTAAAAAATTGGGGGGAAAATTACCGGGGCTGGTTTACAATGGGGGGCAATAGGGGGCCCTGGTTTACAATCGGGGGGAAATTCCCATGGGGGGCACAATGGGGGCAACTACCGGGGTTCAATGGGGGGCAATACCTGGTGGCTACAAGGGGGGCCAACTACCTGGCTGGCTCCCAATGGGGGCAAATCCCTGGCGGGGACTAATGGGGGGAATTCCCCTGGCTGGCTACAATGGGGGAAAACTCCCTGGCGGGCTACAAATTGGGGGCAATACCTGGGGGGTAAAATTTTGGGGGAAACTACCGGGGTTAAAAATTAAAACCAATTTGGGGGGCAACTCCCTTGGGGGAATACAATGGGGGAAATTTAACCTGGATGGCTAAAAATGGGGGAAAATTCCTGGCTGGCCCCAATGGGGGCAACTACGGGGCCTGGTTTCCAATGGGGGCAATACCTGGCTGGCTACAATGGGGGCAACTTATGGTGGCTACAAGGGGGGGAACTACCTGGCTGGCTCAATGGGGGGCAATCCCTGGTGGTACAATGGGGGGCGATCCCTGGGGGCTACAAAGGGGGGGAACTACCGGCTGGTACAAAAGGGGGGCATACCTGGCGGCTACAAAGGGGGCAACTACCTAGCGGCTACTAAAGGGGGGGCAACTACCTGGTGGTACTAAAGGGGGGCATCCCTACATGGCTGGCTACAAAAGGGGGGGCACTACCTCCCGGGGGGCTACTATGGGGGGCACATTCCCGGGCGGGCACTAAAGGGGGGCACTACCTCCCTGACTTAAAGGGGGCAACTCCGGGACTACTAAAGGGGGAAATACCCTGACTAAAAAAGGGGGGCACTACCTGGCTAAAAAAGGGGGCAAGTACCTGGCTAACAAAGGGGGGCACTACCTGGCTACAAGGGGGCATCTACCTCCCTGTAAGGGGCACTCCCCCGGTTCTGGGGGGGCTACTCCCGGGCTATAAGGGCATCAACCTGGCTTTTCTTAAAACCCAAAATTTATGTAGTTAGGGGAGTGGGTTGGCTTTTTGAAGGGGCGTGGCACACAAAAAGATGGGCGTGTCCGTGCCAATTGCTTTTCCATTTTCAAAAGTTGGCAACTATGGTATACACACACACACATATACACCTACACACATATACACATGTATACACACATACATTTAGTACAGTTCACATTCCGGTGTTTCACCCTATAATACTATCTAGCACGGGGTCTCTACAGGAGGACCACTCACTTGAGACCTCCATGTATGGGCACCCGCTGGAGCTCCCGTGTTGAAGCCATAAGGGAAAGCAGTGCAGCAGGGATGACCCCGGGGGCACGCAGGGGGGGGGGCCCCTCTCCACTGTGGCTATGGCTGCTGAACTTCCCGACGTCCCGGGGACCCTGTGCTCAGCGCGGTGCTGCACATTGGGTCTGACAACAGGAGTGTGTGACAGGACCCCCTCCTCCCTCCTAAACGCTGGGACTCGACGTTTCCCCCCCCCCCGCTGACTGAAAAAAAAGGCCCCAAGCTGTATGCCTCTGGACTCACATACAGTTAATAGATTGTCGGTCCCCAGGAACAAGATCTGAGTGAGATTCGGGGCCCCAGGCAGGAATGTCGGGGCTTTTGCCCCGAATAACCTGCCTGCGACGCCCCGAGTTTTCCATAGTTTTATTGTCTAGCAAAACACTTTACAAATACCCGGTGGAAGAAAAAAAAAAATTTAAAAAATACATTATTTTTTTAAATGTTTCCGCCATAAAAAAAATGTCTGAATTGTGTCTTTTTGTCGGTTATCTCAATTTTGATATAACGTTGTAATTAAAGGTAGAAAAGTCATATGTGCCCTTAATGGAAAATGATACAAATAATAACCCTAACCCCATAAAAAAAATATCCCTTACCAGCTCAGCTGACAGAAAGGGTTATTGATCTTGAAAAAAAAATGGTAAAAACATTAAACACTTTTATAAAAATTTGGGATGACTTTTAAATTCCCCTGCCCCCAAAATAAAAATAACGTGTATTTAAAATCACATAACAAGTTTCCCCAAAAAAAAACCCCAAAAAATTTGGTTTTTTCCCCAGTCACCCTATGCTTTTTTTTTAAATGGGCCCTTAAAACCATTAAATTTTTTCATGTGGCCCCATGGGAAAATTAAAATTGCCCACCTGGTCAACAGTTAAAGGGGTTGTCTCATCTCAAATTTTTCATAGGATGCATAAAAGAAATAATGCGCTTTGCTCTGTCCTTCCTGGTAAAGTGTTGAAATTAGTATATGAGCTGGGGTGTTTTCCCCAGACTTCTTAATTAGATAAATCTCATGCTGTCAGGACCGAGAAGTTCTGAGTTAAGAGACAGAATAATTACGGTCTTTTTTTGAAAAGATCAGAAAACAAACAACTCTCAGTTCGGGCTGCCTCTCCCACAACCTGTGTGATGACGTCACCCCCTGCTATCAATTGAACAAACGGGGGAGGGGAAGTCCACGGTCGGCCAAAGAGTCAAAAATGATAAAATCCTTGATCTCCTTAACAGAAAAAAAATGAAAAAAGCAATTATTTGAAAAAAAATCTTCTTTTTAGTTTCCCTAATGTTTAAAGCTAATCTTTGTGCGAGACAACCCCTTTAAAGTTTTTGTATTGCCTTACTTAAATTTTTCGTGGGCTCTCGGGTTTAATCGCTGATTGATGACAGAAGTTCTGTATGCCTTGGCACAAAGGAAATTGATTTATGTGGAGCTCAGGAGGTCAGATGACCAAAGAGGTTTGGCTTTTTTTCTGGCCAGGCTTAAAAGCTACACCTATTTGGTCTTTACACTGTAGGCTTTAAACATGAGACGGACATGCAGAGACTAAGATTGAAAGGGAGAGAAATAGACAAAGCACAGTGAAGGATTCTGGGGCTTGTAGTTTTACAAGACAATGGGAAACGCTTGCGACGGGCCCCCGGAAAAATCTGTGCAGTAACCCCGTCCTGGAAGGGCATTAACTAGGCATCCCCCTTTTTGCAGTAGTGTCCGCTGGCGGCGGTCGTGTGTGTAATGTATAATTACATGTGTGCGCAGCCCTGCCAGGGGCACCCAGGTTTGCATATTTTTTTCGAAATGTTTTTGTGTGCAGAAAACATACGTTTACGGGTGTACATTGATTTTAACCTATATGGAAGGAAGGGGTGCTTCCTTTTTTGGGTTTTTGTCCCGCCCACCCAGGCTGTCATAAGAAGGGAGCTTGCAGGTTTGGTGTTTTTTTATTTTTTTTTCTCAAATAAGGGAGGTGGGCCCTGCCCCAGTGAAGGCCTGATTGGCTCGATTGGAGGTAAAGATAGATAGGATCCGATTTTGAACCCGTTAAAAGTGGGGGGCAGCTTAAACATCTTTTGATCAAAATATGTGAACCGAGAGTCTCAAAGTTTTTTCATGTAAGCCCTGTCCTGGCACATGGCATTATACTAGGCCATGCCTATAACCACACCCAAGCACATCACATAACACCAGGCCATGCCTCTAAGGCCATGTTCACACGGCTTATTCCCGACGGATTTGTGAGCCGTATTGAGCTCACAAATCCGCCGTGAATAAGGGGCGGGACGGGGGCGGGGCCGGAGCGCGGCGGGGGCGCCGCGCCCGGCCCCAAAGACAAAGCAATGCTTACGGCGCGTCCGCGCCGTAAATAATGTGCATGTCACTTTCTCCCCCTGCGGCGGATTCGCCGAGCGGGGAGGAGCGACAGAATCCACTGTTCTCTATCCGTGCCCAAATAAGCCGTGTGAACGATGCCTAACCATGCCAGAGCACACAACAGGCCAGGCTTCTAACAACCCTCAGACACACCCAATCATGCCCAGCTTCCTCCGGCGGGACCAAAATTATATATTTGGTTTTTACTATATATTATATATATATATATAAAATATATATATATATATATATATATATATACACATATATCGTCTTGGGGCCCCAGGTAACTGCCTAATGTGCCTCAAGGGAGGCTACATATAGCATAGATAAAGAGCAATTAGCACAGAAAACAACACAGAGAGATGAATGAAGACTCAGGTAATCAATATGGGATTTTATTTGGTTCACCAACTAACCCCTTTAAGAATAAAATCATCATCAAGGTTCATATAGAATTAAACTAAAATGTCAAATTTTGCACTGTATTTATCCTAGCAAACAGTGTTGGACTGACTGGACTTTTGGTATCCTTTATTATATAAGAACCTTGAAGAACCTAGCACTAGTAGTATATGGCAGTTGTAAGGACAGGAGGTGGATTCTCTGAACCTCCACCAGTAATGGTATAAGGCATGTACTCAGCAGAGCCCGCCACAGGGCAGGTTGGACTTGCTGCGGCGGGAGACTACTAGGTAGCTAACCCTTACATGGCTTGCTTGCGGTGGAAGCTGGAGCAGCATGATACAGAATCAGCAGGCAGGTATGTAGTCAGAAAACAGGCAGAAAAGTCAGGGCAGGTGGCAGGCAACATGGTCAGGAAAATGGGCTGGAAGGGTCTGGTATACAGAACAACAATAAATGCAACTCTCACAAAGTCAGTAGACTCCTAACAAACACCAACAAAGTGGCAGGGGAGACAGGGGGGAGGCAAACTAATAAAGGGGAAAGTGGAACATGATTGGATGTTAAGGGCACGCTGGCCCTTTAAATCTTAAACAGTCGGTGCACATGCACCCTAAGGGCGCCGGCCCAGAGCAGAGGACAGAGCAGGAGCGGGTACAGGTGAGAGCCAGGAGACCAGTGCACAGACGTGCCCACGGACTGGGACACGGACCACAGCGTGGGCTGTGACAGCAGTTCCCTAGAATAGCACTATAAAAAGCCTGCATTGAATATATCGACAATCCTGGATAGAATTTTGTAGTACAACTTTCATTTTTCCTTCCTCCTATCTATAAAAGGGATATTTTTATAATCCCAGTTTATCAGCTGTGGACACTTGGCATTTTGTCTTTTGTGACAGAGAAAGGTGCGTGAGAAATTTTCTTTAGATCTACTGGGGCTAAACTTTTGGGAGCATCAGTGAGAGACGAGTCAGCTTTATCTCTTTCGCAGCAGGAAACGATAAAAACACAATTGCCAGAACGAACGAAAATTGAGCCTGGTTACTATGACAACAAAAGAGTTCCGTTGATGGAAAGCAGGCACATAAAATCCTTGTGTGCCACATTAAAATCATGGCAATCAGAGGCACACGGAACAGGTGGACTTTGTCACAAGATGGAAGGCATATCAATCACATGGGTTTAACCTTTCCCATCCTGGAGATATATCAGACAGTCTAAGGACTTGTATTATATACAAACATTTATTCGTTTCTCTAGACGACTTGAAATGTGTAAATTAAAATGTCCACAAACCATTGTGAGAAGTAAAATTAATTTAGAAGAAAATAACAATGTAATAGGTTACATATTTATGACAGGAGGCGTTACTTCCGATTAAGGCCTGGTTCACATCTGCATCCCTTTGGAGCCTCGGATGAAGGTTCTGCAAAAACAGACGGAAAAAAAGCGCAGCATGCAGCATTATTTTTTTAAGTTAAAATGACGGCCACCACATCAGAAACTTCACGGACATGGATGTAGTCAATGGGGTTTTCCTGGCACCGTTGGTCATTTAAGCGTATATTTAGGCATAATTTCGGCGCACATTTCACTGCATAGTTGCTCTCTAACATGGGCGAGATCCGTGGCGAAATTACGGTACTCCATAGTTCTCATAGAGAACTATGGATTACGCCTCCTCTCCCCACATAAATTGCACATAAGTTGCAGTTTCTTGATGTAAGACACTTAGGGTTTGTTCACACAGAGTAATTTCGGCATGCATTGTTCCGCATATTTACACTCTAATATGGGCGAGATCCGTGGCAAAATTACGGTAATCCATAATTCTCAGAGAACTATGGATTACGCCTCCTCTCCCTGCTCGTACAATACGATCGTATTTTACGTGCGGGGAGATAAGTGACATGTCAATTATTCGCAGCAAATACGCGCCACAAGTAATGAATGTCAATATACGCACTAATACGCACCGCAGGAGTACGCGCGTATTAGTGCGAGCTCCCGAAACACACATTGTACTGCGGCACGTACCCTACTCGCCGCAGTACATCATGTGAACATAGCCTAACAGACCCGGAGCTGCCTCTGCGATGGAGGTTCACACATTTCATCAGTTGATCAACAAAATATTTGTACTAATGTACACAAAGCTGTAACTTAAAGATCCTGGACCCCAATGCAAAAAAATAAATAAATAATAGAAAAGCCAAAATCTACTGTAAGTACTCACCTTTTGCCGCCATCTTGGACAGTGCAGGGGGGTAAATTCAGCTCACTGGATCGTTGTCCTTTTGTAAGACAGTTCTGGCGCACAAGTCACTCGACACAGGGCAGTTCCTTTAACCTTGCCTCAGCTCGCTTTATTCTTCATGCAGGGTTACAACAGTCCATATCACATAAACTAAAATAAATCCTAGGCTATCTGTCCTCTCACTAAACACATAAAGACCCTTTCTACCAGTGGTATGTCCTGTCCTGGAATGTGGGAAAGGCCTCCCACCCATCACTACAGCCAATCCAGAAAAACAGCCTGGACTAGCAGCCATACTAAAACTACTGAGTGTCAGTAACCTCGGGTTATTGACACAAAGTTGTCGGATTTCACCACCAAGGCCAAGCACCTCAGTGCCACATAAGTTGCAGTTTCTTGATGTAAGACACTTATAAGGGCGACATGTATGAAGCTCGCCACGTCGGAGCGCACGTTTTCGCCCGATTCCAAGCGAAAGCTGCGCCTCATGTATGTTGGCGCCTGAGGTGCGCTCATACATGCGGTGTAAAGTCTGCCGCGCCTCATCAGTGTGTGAGGCGCAGTGCGGGACTTAGGCGCAGTGCGGGACTGCGCCTAAGATTCGCCATCCGAGGAGGTGCGCTCATACATGCGGTGAAAAGTTCACCGCGCCTCGCCAGTGTGTGGGGCGCAGTGCGGGACTTAGGCGCAGAAGGGACAAGAATATGGGGGTAGCGAAAATAAACAAATAAATATGAATTCAATTAATTCATTTTTATTTCTTTATTTTCGTTACCCCCTTATTATTGATCATTTTATATACAAATCGGTACAACTTAATGAGTGTTATCATTTGATTTCAGCCATGAACAGTTTAATTATAGATTGCATTAGAAAACACATAAGAGCGTTGCTCGCTCTCCCATTGGTCCAAATAACCGCGCCTCTTTTAACTTGGCCAATCACAAACAGAGCTCGTTCTGCATTACTTTTCCCAATAGAACTCTATGAGAAGGTAGCTCAGCCGCTGATTGGCTAAGCTGGACGAGCCCCTCTTCCCCCCAACCAATCACAGTGCTAGAATATTTCCCATAGACAGTAATAACTTTTAGGGCGCCCTTCAATCGCGCTCTTCTTTCTCCACTCAAAATAGCGCACTACATATGATTGGTGGATTATATCTGCCGCCTGGGCTCAACCAATCAGCTCTTTTCAGGCTTTTTTACTGTATTTTGAACTGTCCCTCCTTTTCATTTGATTGGTCAATAATTCTCCATAGGTTATAAGGGTTCACTGTCGCTATTTTTTCGGGTTTGGTTGGTTTCGGGGCCGACCTTTGAGAAGAGTTTCCCAGCATTTGAATTACTTTTATTTCCCGGAAATTCTCTATTCGAAATTTCCCCTAAAAGTAGCCCCGGTTTGGCCCGAAAAAGCGTTGTTGGGTTTTGGAGTGTGTATTTTTTAAAAGGGAAGGGTTTCAGCTCTTTTTCAGAAAATTTTTTTAAAACCCCTAATAAAATGTTTTTTTTTAATCTTACCCCATGCCGAAACGGGCTGAGACCCGAGTTTTCTTGCCCCGTTCTGGCCATAAGACTAAAATTGGGACCAAAGTAGCTCGCGCTTGGGGGCCGAGTACCAACCCCCCGGGCTAGCTAAAACCAATAGTCTTTTCTGCTTTTTTACTGTTTTTTGAACTGCCCCGCCTTTGAATTTAAATTGGTCAATACATCTCATGGGTTTTATAATGGGTCCTGTCGCTCCTATTCTGTTTGGTGGTTTCTGCCGCCCAAAATGGGGAACGCTTACAGAATTAGAATTACTGTATTTCCCGGAAATTTTCCCAAGACCCCAAATTTCCCTGATTAGTTTTTGAGCGATTACTTTTGGGCTATCGACATCGGGCGTTTAGTCGATTTTGGGGCCACCATCGTTTAGGTTTTCGATAGTGAGCAGTCGATTTGGGGGGATGACCATTAAAGTCTTTGGAGAGAGAAAACAACCCCTTCATTTTTACACCAAAACCCGGGGTGGAGAAGCGGGAAAATTAACACCCAAAAACAGTAAATGGTTTCCCTGTACATCTTGGGCCCACAACACTTAGGTAAAAAAGGCAGGGGAAAAAAAGAAAACCCCAATTCCTACCCCTGTCTTGTACCACAGCATGAACCTTTTTTAAACCTGCATCACCCAAATTAAAAAGTCCCAGAAGGCAGTATTATTTAAACCAATCATTTTATTTAAACTGGACTTTGAATATCCCTGTCCTGGAATGCAGCATGCCCCCTAAAAACCTCCCATGACCCACTTTTTAAAAAGTCCCGGAAGAAAAAAAAAGTTCATTGAACCATTTTTTTTAGTTGAACTGGACTTTGAAAAAATTCCGCCGGGAAACCGCGCATGCCCCTTAAACCTTTTCTGCCCAACGGGTTTAAAAAAGTGGGGGAAAAAAAGGAGTTCTTTAAACCCACCTTTTTATTTGAATGGACATTGAAAAAATCCCTGTCCTGGAACGCAGCATGAGCCCAAACCTGAAAGCCCCCAGTTTTAAAAAGGGGCCCGGGAAAAAAGGATTTCTTTCAACCAAAATTTTAGTTAAAACGGGAAAATTTGACTTTTTACCTGTCCTGGACCGCAGTATGACCAAAAAAAACCTGTCTACCCCCAGTTTAAAAAAGGGTCCCGGGGAAAAGGGGGTCTTTAAACCCCACCATTTTAGTTGAACGGACACAAAATTAAAATCTGTCCTGTACCCAGAATAAACTTTAAACTGTTGACCCACAGTTTAAAAAAAGTCCCGGGAAAAATAAAAAGTCTTTCAACCACCATTTTAGTTGAACGGAAAATTACTAAAAACCTGCCCTGGACTGCAGTAGGGACCTTTTAAACCTGTCTGCCCCACAGATTAAAAAGTGCCAAAAAAAAGGAGTTTTTTAAACCACCATTTTGTTAAACTGGACTTTGAAAAACCCCTTTGCCCTGGACCCCCACCCAGGGCCCCTTTAAAAACCCTGTCCGCCCCACAGTTTAAAAAGTCCCGGGAAAAAAAGGAGTCTTTCAACCCCTTTTTTAAAAATTAAAACTGGACTTTAAATTAACCTGTCCCTGGACCCCCGTTTGCCCAAAAAAACCCTGTCTGCCCCCAGTTTAAAAAAGTCCCGGAAAACAGAGTTTTTTCAACCACCATTTTAGTTGAATGGACATATACTGCCCCTGTCCTGGGCCACAGTAGGGACCTTTAAAACCTGTCGGGACCCCAGATTAAAAATTGCCGGAAAAAGGAGTCTTTCAACCCCCTTTTTAGTTGAACGGGACATTGATTTTTCCCTTTGTCCTTTTCCCACAGCTTTTGACCCGGGGCCCGGAGTTACAGTGGGTGCGGTGAGAGCCCCGGGGCGGGCGTCTGTCATCTATTAACACGATTTTAAAAATCCCCTTTGATGACCCCCGGGAGCAACGGAAAACTGTCGTGCTGAAGCAGAGTGTGGAAGCGGAAAGTGTGAGAATCCAGCCTTCCTCAGTACACTTTTTCAAGCCCTGGGTAGCGTTGCCCCTCCGTATGAGTGGGGAAAAAATTGAGTTTCATTTGGGAAATACTGGTGGTTAACGCTCCTGTTTCCCCCCAGGTCCCCTTTTTCTTGGCATTCTTTTCTCATTTTACTCAACGTGCTGGAGGAAATTGTTTTGTTAACCTACATCTGGTTAAGTTTTCCTGAAACCTCCCTTTTTAAAAATTCAGGGGGGAAATTTTTTTCCCAAGCTTTTTTGTACATGAAAGGTTTTTTTTAGTAGTTTAATTCGAAAACACATTTTTTAAAATAGGAGGAACCCCAAACCAAGTCTTTTTTTTCCCTTTTTTTTTAATTGTTTTAAAAAGGGGGTTGTTCAATACGGGGATTGATAGCTATTTTTAAAGTTTCTTGCAAAAACAAGTCATTTTGAAATATGTGCCCATTAACAGTGTTTCTATTCCTTTTTCTGACAGCCCATCCCCCTTGGCCCCCCTTTTTTGACAATTGTGAAAGAACAAAAGTCTGTTAAAAAAAAACATTTATTTTTTTAATAGGACCTGTTTGGTTTTGCTGCATTTCAAAACAAAATGCCCCCAAAAAAACAAAACATGACCCTTTTAGCACTTTGGGGCAATTGTGAAAAAACAAATGTCTGTTAGGGAAAAAACAAATTTTTTTTTAATAGGACCTGTAGTTTTTGTGCTTTCAAAACAAAAAAGCCCCCAAAAATTCAAAGCATGACCCTTGGCCCCTTTGGACCAATTTTGAAGAAAAAAATGTGTGTTTGAAAAAAAAATTTTTTTTTATTTTTTTTAAAAGGGGCCCGTAGTTTTTGCGGAATTTTTAAAGCGCATGACCCAAAAAAAAAATTTTAAAAAAAGACCCTTTTCAGCCAATATTAAAAATTTTGGGGGGAGAAATGCCCCTTAGAAAACCCATTTCTTTCCAAAGGACCCTGATTATTTCTGTATCCCCACAGCTACATGACCCCAAAAAAATTTTTAAATATGATTCTCAGCCACTTTTAAAAATTTTGAGGGGAAAAGCCACCCTTAAAAACCCCCTTTTGTTCCAAAAAGGGCCATTTAACATCCAAAGGCCCACAACATTCAGGATCCTGCCTGGTTTATCTTTGATGGGAAAATTTAAACGATCCCATTATTGTGGGGGAAAAACGGATGCGTTTGTCTGTAATGACTCCCCCAAAAAGTGCCGAAGGTCCGCCTTTAGAAATGACGTGGCTGGTGGGCGGAAAAAACCTTTTTTTTTATGGGGGGGGGGGGGTTGACGAGCCAAACTCGGGCCCTTCGGCCCCTTTTGGATACCCCGGGAAGGGCTAATTTTTGGGTCCAAAAAAACATACAAAAAAAATCGGGTTTTTGAGACGCAAGATAGTGTTTCACCATGATCTTAAGTGATTCCCCTGTGTGTTGGATTTTGTGCCCTGCATTTGGTTTCGTTGGTGAGGTGGTAAACAAAGATTTTCCAGAGGTCACCCATTAGGCTTCTGGGCCCCCTTGCCCGCTGCTGCCGCTACGCCCACTTGGCCTCACTGCTTTTCCCGTCGCCCGATTTTTGTTTTCCCCCGGACATTTGGGGAACGGGGAAGCAGACGCAAAAGTGTCTCCAGTTGATCAAAAGCAAGGTCTCCCTTTCCTGCATTTTACTCTCTCTTTGGGGGGGGTGGAAGGAAAGGCTGGTTTTGTTTTGTATCGGGGATTTCAGGAGGGTGGGGCCCCCCAGTAACTGTTGTTCATTTTGATGGCCTTTAATTTCGGGATCATTTTGGAGGGGAAAAAGGGGAATTTAAAACAATCATGTGAGAGATGGAGCCTTTATTTCCCCGCTTCCCGGGTCCCAAGGGGGGACTAGCAAACTGATCATCCCCAAATTTCCCCCTCCACCTCAAATTTTACGCCAACCCCTTTCCAAAAGGGGGGGAGGGCGGTAAATCGGTGTCTAGGGAAAACCCCTCCTCCTCCTCCTTTCCCCCTGCCCCCGGCACAGGGTTAAAAACCCGCCCTGACTTGTGAGATGATGCACCCCCGAGAGCTGATGCGCACCTTGCACTAGCTCTGGACCCCCAAAAACTTCCTAATGAAGACCCATGAAAATTTTTGAAAAAAAAATCGGGGGCCCTTTTTGGATTTGACGGAGAGAAAGGCTCCGTGTCCCCAAACTGTGGGCCCTTTTCCTTCCTCCCCGCTGGCGGGGGGGCCCGTTGTTTCAGAGTGTCCCAAAGATCGTTCCGAATAAGTCACCACAAACTCATGCTGGCAAGGGCTTTTTCTGCACTGCCATTTTGGTGGCTTTTTCAAAAAATGGCAAAAGATTGGGTGCAGAGCTCTTTCACCTGCCCTCCACTCCGGTGGCTAACACCCCCAGGTCCCCCACCGCTGCTTTTAGGGCCCTGTGTTTTACTTCGTACTGGGAAAGGCTTGCGCTGCTGCCACAATCGGGTGGAAACAGTGGAGGGTGGAATTTTTTGCTGTTTTCCCCGTCAACAATGGGGGCGGTTGCGGGGAGGCCCAGCTGACGCTGCAACGACGGCCCGGTGGGCCCAAGCAGGGTGCGAACCCCGGAGTGCGAACTTTGACTTCGAAACCTTCCCCAGCATTCCCGGGCCCGGGCCCGGGGAAGCTCTTTAGGGAAATTTTTGGACGGGCAAAAGGTTTTATGAAATGTGCCAGGCAAGGGATGGCTCCAGCCCACCGTTTTTAAAGGGGGGGCCAAACAGAAATTTTGGAAACCCTTTTTGCACACCCCCCTTTCCTGGCACAAAAGGGTTCCTTTGGGGCCCAGCCGCGCTCGGGGCTCGTTGTGGGGAGGGGTCCACAGCTCCTTTACCTGTTTTGTGGGGCGGTCTCCAAGCAGATTATTTTCAACACGGCCGGTTTTTTTGGGCCGTGATGGCCAACCAGGGGACCTTGGGGGGGAAAAAAACCCTGCCCAAACCCCCGCGGTTTTTTTAAGAGCGTGCGCTGAGGGTGAGAGCCACCGTCCCCCCGGGAAAATCCCCCCCAGTTCCCCAGTGAGCTGTCACAGAGATTAGCGGCCTTGGGCCCTGTTACTAGTCCATGTGCCGGTGGTGAGGGTGGACTTTTCCGGCCCAGATGCAGGGCAACGCGTTTTAAATTTTTTGATGCCCCCGTGGCTGGAGGGCCAGGGAAAGGCCCTTTTTGGCAAAGAAATGCCCGCTCGGCATTGGGAATTTGGGGGAAGGGAAGGGCAAGGGCGTGGCGGAAAAAAATTTTGTCCAACCCGAACGGGGGAAAAGGGAACAAATTTTCCCAAAGGGCCAAAAAGCCTGGGGAATGCCCCCACATTCAGGTTTTGGCTTTGGGATGGTTTGGGTTAAAGTTTTTCTTTTTGCTCCCCCAAAAATGGAAGACAGAAAGGGTGGCTGCCTAGACTGGGGCGCTGTACGGGGGGCAGGGGCGTCAAATGGCGGAAGGAGAAGTGGGGAGGATGGGTCTCTGGTGGGGTGGTGGTTAACCCCGGGCGACGGGTGGGAGGGGTGAAGGGGAAGGCTGGGTCCCCGATCATGGGCTTTTGAGAGACATGGGGGAGTGAGGAAAAGCCCGGTGGGGGGCGGAGGGGGGGAGACAGGGGTTTTGACAGTGGTTGGGGGGCCCGGGGTCGGTTTTGGCCCTTTTTTTGGCCCCAAGGGAATTTCCTTTTCCCCCAAATTTTAAATTTGCATTCGCCCGCATGTGATAGGGCTGTTGGTGGTGGGGTTTAAACCTAAGGGGTTTTTGCCTTACTTATGGTTTAAAGGCAAAAGGGGGCATTGGGCATCGTGGGTGAAACAGAGGTTGGGGCAATGAAGGCCCCGGGTTGAGAGGTCCCGGACCTTTTTGACGGGAAAAAAGCGAGGAGCCGGGGGGGTTTGCGGGTGAATGGGGTGGGTGGAATTTATATCAGCGGGGCTTCTGCGAACCCCCCCTCCCCTTTTTTAGGCGGAACCCCTACTGGGCATACCCATCGTCTTCCTCCTGTCCGTTATGAAGCGCTGCAAGCAAATACTCTGAAAAGCCCCAAGTTGGATCCGCAATGTCTCTCATCTCATCCACAGGTACTTCATCGTCCTGACATTCTGCATCAGGAGCGCGGGCTACAAGCAAGAGGGACTGCAAGGCTTTGCCGAGCCCGGGGATTTTTCCCCGATTCCCCGGGCTTCCTTTCCCCCTCTGATGGCATCAGTATGGGCGCAGCAGAGAAAATCATCTCTTGGCCCTCTAGATTTTTTAACACCCCTTCTCCCCCAACCCGCATTTTTCAAAAAGAAGTCTTCAGAAAAATGGATTACCAATGGTGGGTAAGGTTTAAAATTTGGGCTGCTTCATGTTGGGGATTGGGGTTCTGATGAGGGAAAATTTTGGCGGACTGGGAGGACAGAGGTAAGACTGCTGGATGCAGGGGGCATTAAACCCCCTGAAGGAAGATTGGGGCGCGTTGTTACTGAGATTCACGGGCCCCGACCCAGCGATGACAGCCCCGACGGGCCTGCAAAGACGATCCGCTGACATGCTTTTTTGTCGCCAGCGTGGAATAGCAACAAACTCGTACCTTTTTCCCCCATGGCTACCCCCCTTTTTTGCTTACACCTGATTTTCGCCCTGTTTTAAAATTAAAATTTGAGAAGGTATGGAGAGTTTTGGAAAATCTCTTATTAAAAAGACGGCAAATACGCTATTCTCAAATCCCTCAAAACAAAAAAAAAAATTTTGGATTCAAATTAACTGCAAAGTAATTATAAGTCAAAAAAAAGCTGGCCGCGCCAAAGTGAAAAAAAACCGTACTGAAATTATTCGGATAATAAAAAGGATTTTTTGGCAAACCCCTAATTCACCCTTTGGGAACTACCAATTGCTGGATACAAATTTTTAAATGCAAGGTGGCTTATCAACAAATCGGGTGGGAAAAGTGCAAAAAAAAACGTTTTTAATGTAAAGGGTTAAAAGGTATTTTTTGGGACCCATCAATTCACCTTGGTGAAGACAAAATTTGTAATCAAATTTAATGCAAAAAGATCTATCAACAAAGTGCCTGCCCAAAGTGAAAAAAAAATATCTAAAAAGTTTCGGGGATTTTTTCCCTTAAAGGGGTAAAAAATTAATTAATTTGGCAACCTAAAAAATTTCCCCAAAAAAAACCGGGTTTGGTAAAAAAACTACAAAAGGGAAAAAACAATTGCTGGATTTAAAATTTTCTGCAAGTTGGGCCCATCAACAAAATTGGGTGGGCAAAAGTGCAAAAAAAAGTATTGTAAAGTAATTCGGATAAAAAAAGGTATTTTTTTGGGACCTATCAATTACCCGTGGTGACTAAAAAAATTAGTATTTAATTTAAGTGCAAGGTGCCTCAATGGACAAAACTGTATGCACCCAAAATCAAAAAAACGTATCTGTAAAGTATTCGGGAAAAAAAGGATTTTTTTGGCACCTTAAATTCACCCCGTGGTAAAACCAATTGCTGGATTCAAATTTAAATGCAAAGGGGGGTCTACAACAATCTGGAAGGGAAAAAAGGGAAAAAAAACCCTATTGAAAGTTTCGGATAATAAAAGGGTTTTTTTTTGGCACCCATCAATTTTCCGTGGGACTAAAAATTGCGTATTCACATTTAATGCAAGGTGCCTCAATGAACAAAGTGTAGTGCACCAAAGTCAAAAAACACTATTGTAAATTTTTCGGATAATAAAAAGGATTTTTTGGCACCTTCAATTTTACCTGTGGGGTAAAATTTTGGATTTAAATTTAATTGCAAGGTGGCTCTTAACAAACTGATCAAAAGTCAAAAAAAAACTATCTGGAATTTATTCGGATAAAAAAGGTATTTTTTTGGCACCCCTTTAATTACCTGTTGACTAAAAAAAATTTCAGATTTTAAATTTAAGTGCAAGGGCCCAATGAAAAAAAGGTAGTGCCCAAAGTCAAAAAACACGTATCTGAATTTTTCGGATAATTTAAAAAGGGATTTTTTGGCATATCAATTTCCCGTTTTAAAAAAAACAGTTTTAATTTAAGTCAAGGTGTAATAACAAAGTGATGCCAAAAAGAAAAAACATTTGAAAAGTTTTCGGGTAATAAAAGGTATTTTTGCAAATACAAAAACCGGGGTACTAAAAAATTTGGGACCTTTAAGTCAGGTGCCCCAAATTGTCCAAAAAAAAATAGGAAATTTTTTTTTCAATATTTTTTTAAAACCCGTTAATTTTAATTTTTAAAATAATATCCCAAAGGGGTAAAAATTTAAAAAAAACCCCTTTGGTGAACAAAAAAAATTATTTTCCCAAAAAATTTTAAAAAGATTGTCCCCTTTTCCCCATTAAAAAACAAAGGAAAAATTTTTTTTTTGCCCCTTTTCAATTCAAACTGGTTTTTTTTGGTTTTTTTCCCCTTTTAAAAAAAATTTTTTGGATCCAAATTTAAGTGCAAGTGGATATATCAACAAAAGTGGAATGGGCAAAATTGAAATGAACACCTATCTGAAAATGTATATGATAATAAAAGTGGAGTTTTGCATCTAACAAGAGACCTGCAGTTACTAGAAAAAAATGTGTACCCTATAAGTTCAGGCTGCCCAATATCCAGGAAATATTTCATAGAAAACTGTTAATAATAAAGCTATTGCAATGTCTACCTAAGTCTTGGTGAACTTTATCCAGTATTCTTTATAGAGCTTGTCTGTGATCGCCGCGGGGACCCCCCATCCGCTCCCCCCCGTAAATTTACAGCAGTAGATTGCTCCTTTAAAATTCTCTAGCTAACTATATAAAATTTTCCCAATCTCAAATCTAACAAATTGTAAGGATCACAGTTTAATATTTGAGGTTTCTCTGTGAAGAAATATAATAATTTCGCTGAGCTGTTTGGACACAAGCAGAGCGCACGTCCTTCTGCTTGAGACGTTGAGAGACACTGAGGCTGAAGGAAACGCTGTTCTATGTAAAACGAGGTCATGTATTTTTCCAGCCAATCGCACCATTACACACCCCCAGTCTTTGACGTCGCACACACATCTCACCCTGCTCTATTCTGTAATCTGATTTGCTGGCCGCCAAAATTACAAGAAGCCCCGAAAAGGGCGATCTTAAAAGATGATGCACAGATTTTAACCTAAATTATCGCATGATCTAAAAATCCAAATCACCATAAAAACTGTGCCGATTTCAACTTTGTCGATAATAATCGCTCAACACTAATCCTGATGTAGCGCCGGTCTAGATTTTTGGAAAGTGATTTTTTTATGTTTTTTGTTTTTTTTGGAAGGTTTGAGCTCTTTTTCGTTTAATGTTTTACACTAATAAAAGCGATTTTTTTGGGAATCAAAATCCATGCCGCACGGAGTGAGAGCCGAGATTTTTTTGCGATCTTCTTCTATGTTTCCTCTCATGTTACATTCTCGCTTCACTTTGCCTCCACCGGATCATTTAGACCAGAATCAACTAGGTCTGCCTGTCGGAGCTGGTGAGCGCTGTAATGCGCCGCACTTTGCCGACCCGCGATTATACATGCCTCGGAATATTCGAATGAGCCGCGTCCCGCCCCAGAACGCCCATACCGTGCCCATTACACACCCCTTCATGTTAGGCGCATCCGAAAGTGGCGAACGTTGCGCCTAACACCGCATCCCTGCGTCCGATAGGGGATTCGGGCCGGTGAGGTGCAGAATACACCAGAAATCGGGCGCAAATCCCGTTCATACATGTCGCCCTTAGGGTTTGTTCACACAGGGTAATTTCGGCACGCATTTAGCCACGTATTTGCGCTATAATACGAGCAAGATGCGCGCCAAAATTACAGTAATCCATAGCTCTCATAGAGAATTATGGATTACGCCTCCTCTCCCCATTCATACAATTTGATCGTATTTTACGCGCGGGGAGATAAGTGACATGTCAATTATTTGCGGCGAATAAGCGCCGCGAGCAATGCATGTCAATGGGGCCGGCGGGGTGCTTGCTCCCCGTGCCTCGGGAGTATGCACTGATCAGCGCAAGCTCCAAAAACACATGATGTACTGCGGCAAGTACTGAACGCGCCACAGTACATCGTGTGAACATACCCTTAGATGCAGAGGAATGCAACCACCTGATGTCACCCTGCTACACTACTATGTGAATTTATAATATTTGTGTCTTCATATGTGGCTAAAGAACATGTGGAAAACCACAGGCACTAACCATCACCTATGCAAAAGTTTTAGTTTTTTTTTTTGTTTCAGTCATTTTTAATTAACACTTAATTTCCTTTTTTTACGTTTGTAAATAAAAAGTCAAACGTTTTTAAGACAAGATTTTAAAAGTATAATCTGTAGGAAAGAAATTGCAAGAATTAAAAAGAGAAGAAATTATTTTTGATTGAGAAAAGCGGCAAGCACTTTTACACAATTTACCCTTTACAAATCCCCATCTGAATTTTTGGAGTCTTAGTAAAAGAAATGGAAAGAACTCCAAAAAAAATTGACTTAAGAGCTTTAATAGCAGAGTTACCATGGTAACCTGAGATTATCGTTTCATGATGTTTCTTGAAACTATCAACTTTTAAGAGGCCTCATACAGGGATGTACAGTGGGGAGGGGAGGCCCATAGAAAAATCGTACTGCTTCCTTCCCCTAATGCAGACCTTAATGAGCAGAATAAACCAGCTAGCACCAAGCAACCATTTTCACTCTAAAAAAATTACAGAAAATGTTTCAAATCTGGTAACAGGTCATAAAGGACTAGCACCTCCAAGTCTAAAAGGGAACTACTAGTAGGCACTACTCGTGAGGTCTTCATCCAGGACTTACATAAAAGAGGCCTCAAACATTCTGTAGGTAGTTATCCATTTATTACAAGGGAGGCCTAACAAGTCCATCAGAGTCCTGTCTCGGGTAGGGATCAGGTTTTGACGTCATATGTTGGGGAGGAAATATATGAGTAATTCCTGGAGAAAAGCTATTATATATGGCCTCCATTTCATTCTAGACCATATTTCAGATTTGGGTTTCATGCTGGAACACACTGCTTGATTTGACTATTGAAAGAAGTCAGTGGGTATTACATGTTTTTGGAAGGGATTTAGGTTTTTGAATCATGGGTCGATCATGCATCTACAAATGTAGTCCCTTGAAGGATTTTAGTTCTCAGCAAGGAGTAATTTACACAGAATCTTCAAAGTCAATATAAAGAAAAAAAAATCTATTTTGTAGAAGGTCAAATCACCAAGACCTTTTGCCTAAAAGGAATAATATTGGCTCTTCCACATCATAATGCTCCTTTGATCAATGAGGAAGGTCTAGGAGATGATGCTTCAAGTTTTAGCAGCTGTTTAGATCAATACTAGTAAGAAGGATGGATCTTCTATTGAAGCATGATGTAACAAATGGGCACTATATTCTAGAACCTGCTTGTACTATTGTCTGCCCTTGTTATCTAATTTTCAGATGTGTTGTTGTTAAAGCTTTAGTTACCGCTAGAGTAGAGCTTCCATACAAGTGATTTGTAAGGGGGTGAATCTTGAGTTACCCTCACTTCCCCCCTTGCAAATTGATATTAGGTGTTTACACTTAATTTTTATTGATGTTATGTTACATTGTGTTTAAATTGTATGGTGTTTTTCCCTATGAAGTCCATGCGCTTGTTAACCTATCATGTAAAAGACCTGTTAAAGTCCTGCAAGCAACAGTATTGCCAGATTGTGCTAATAATGGGCTGCTTCCTGCCATTGTTGTTGTGTTGCAGAAATAACCATGCCGATGACTTGGAGTAACATCTACTGAACTGTGACTATGTAAGGGACACTGCATTACCCAGAGGCAGGAATAATTTGTCACCAATGTAGAATAAAGTTGCGTTTTCACGGCAAAGACTAAATACCGGTTGGATTTCCCGACCGGTATTTAGTCTTTTTTTGTCACGCAGAAGGATGGCTTTTGTCGGCGGTTTGTGGATTCAAGACGTTCCCGTTCACACCCACATGTTCATGTTCTGCCCTAAGAAAAATGAACATGTCGGATCGCTGGTGGTGTCAAAAACCATTGGGCAGAAAATCCATGCAGTGGGGACTGCTGCACGGACTTTCTATTAAAGTCCATAGGGGAGCGTTGCATGTTGGTTTTCAGACGGTTTGTAAAACTGCAAAGTGTCTGAAAAACCGACCAACAACCTCTGCCGTGGAGACAAGCCCTAAGCAGTGGGGTCTAAACAGGGGCAAACTTCTGTAGAGCTTCAGTAGGAAGAGGGAGATCTATGAAGATGGGAAGCAACCTCGCAGGTAGAGGAGAGCTCCCCTGCCCTTTACTTATTGTTTACTTAGGAATGCACTTTACATAGTGTGTGAATCATTAAACCTATTGCCCAAGACAGAGATGCAGTCATAATGCCTAGCTTAGCCTTATTTGGCCTGTGTTTTGGAAGTTACAAATGTGCCCTGTCAATGGCTCACCCTTTAACTCCCTTATCTCAAAAGCAGCCATAGTAATTGACAGTGTATTCTGTCACTGGGATCCATGAATCCTATGGAATTATGAAAAAGAAAGCACAATCGGGTCCTCAGGTATCTTAGTGGAAGAAACTACAGTTTGTGAGTCTCTTTTTGCCTACTCGAGGTAATGATTTTGACAAGCTAGCATGGTAGGCATTGAAAAAAGGATAATAAAAATCAGATAACATTTGTAATTTGTGACATTTATAATATGTTTCTCTTTGGCATGAACATGTTGTGGCAATTCATATAGTTAATCTGCTATAGAAAATTTAGTATAAGATGCCAGATATTAAAAAGAATGGTCGTCAATGTTATAAATTCCAGCACTATGCAATTCAAAATGAAATGCGAAGTATTGGACTTATCAGGCAGCTGGGACAAAATGTTATGTCCTTGATGATATGGCAGACTAGTGTCAGTTTACAACCTGCTGCAAAGGAAAGAGTTAACTGGAACTGATAGGCAAACCTGAAAAATTGTCTGCAGATAGGCGAAATCATAAATAAGCCTGATGCACTAATGAAGAGCTCTATGGTGATCAGACTTGTATGAAATTTACAGTTATAGAGATAGTGAGGCTATCATGTGGAAAGGCAAATTATAAACAGGTGCAGCATACTCTAAACATAAGGGGCTGAATTCATGTTATAACTTAGATGGACCTTTCATATGTAGACAACCCAGAACAGCACAAAAAAAGCAACAGCACACAGTCTTTACTTAAAATAAGTCCTGACTGGTTGAAAGTGACATCAGAGAGATTGAACAAGGATTGCAAGGTAACAGCTACACTTTCTTTCCCACTAAGAGCGTGCTACCCTAGCTCACACTATGCTTTTCTTTTCCCCCATTATCGCTATCTCCACTCTCCTCACACTTATTGCCTATCCCCAAACACCCTCACTGGGCAATGAGCTCTACATCTCCCCCTGCATCCTACCCTTTCACCCGTATGCTGCCACCAACCTCTACCCCATTGTTAATGCTCTCCGCTCCAAACAAACCCTGCCAAACTACAGTCTTATCCTATCCCACCCGCTCACCCTCTCTCTTTCTCCTGGCTGCTGGGGACATATCCCTAAACCCCGGGCCTCCTCAGCACATTCCCACCATCGTCTCTGCCTCTTCTAAAAGATTCACCACTACAAATTCCGCCAACCCCTTCAACCTGAAGCACATCCCTCTGACCCCTGCTCCCTCGATCCCTCTCCCTGGAGCATTCTGGAATGCACGGTCTGTATGCAATAAACTCTCCTACATATATGACTTGTTCATCTCACGCAACTTACTCTTCGTTGGTCTGACTGAAACCTGACTGACCCCCTCTGACACAGCCTCCCCTGCTGCGCTCTCTTTTGACGGCCTCCAACTTACCCACACCCCTCGCCCTGGTAACAGCATGGCGGGGGGTGTCGGCCTCCTCCTGTCTGACACTGTTCCTTTGTCCCCGCTCCATTTCTGCCTTTTTCTCACACTCTCCTCCTTCGAGGTGCACTCTGTCTGCATCTACCCCTTCCAAATCCAAG
>JAODAL010048054.1:0-29341 GCA_025379985.1 Phyllomedusa bahiana | reverse complement strand
AGGAAACCAACCGGCAGGATACATGGGGAACAGGAGAGCACAACAGGACGGGAACCAGCAAAAAAGGGACAACAGCAGAGGGCCAGGAGCTCAGAGGGGAAGCAGAACGGGACCGCAACTCGGGGGTTAAAGCCCCCAAACAGAACCCTGAGTGCGGAGGAGCTCAAGAGGAAGCCGCAAGAGATGTAACTGAAGAACTGACCCAATTTAGGGCAAAACTTCCTTTATAGCTGAGGTCAAGGTGAAGAAAGTTGCACGGAGCAGGACACGAATAAAAGGCAGGAACTGCCGCGCGCGCCCCCTAAAGGTGCAAGGCACAGACAGGCCCCGGAACAAAAAACGGACAGGCGGGTAAGTAAAAGCAAAAACCAGGCTCGGGGACCCCCCTGCGGGAGCCCCGCAGAGACAGGGCAGGCACGGAAGGGGGCCGAAGGGGCCAAGGCAAGGCCGGGCATGAAGTACAGTAACCCCCCCCCAAAAGCCCCCCCCTCCCCCTCCAAATCACAGAATGGCATTCAATAGGCCGGGGGCCCCAACTTCTAGGGGGAACCCCCAAAAACCCAATACAGGGGTATAATAGCCAGTTAGGAAACCAGAAACGGAGGGGCATGGGGGGGAACAAGCGGGGGGACTAGGCAAAATGGGAGGGGAACCCAGGGGGGCGTAAGCCACGGGGCTCAGAAGGCTCAGGGGAGACCCTAACCACGGGACTCAGAAGGCTCGGGGAGACCGTAAGCCACGGGAACCCAAAACTCAGGGCGGACCGAAGCCACGGGGGCCAGAAGGCTCAGGGGGAACCGTAAACCAGGGGAAACCCGAAGGCCAGGGCGAACCGTAAGCCACGGGGACTCAGAAGGCTCAGGGCGGACCGTAACCAGGGGGCTCAGAAGGGTCAGGGGGAGACCCAAACCCCCGGGGGCCCAGAAAGGCCCGGGCGAGACCGAAGCCCCGGGCCCGAACCAGGGCGAGACCGTCCACGGGGCCAGAAGGGTCAGGGCGAGACCGTAAGCCCCGGGGACCAGAAAGGGTCGGGGGAGACCGAAGCCAGGGACCGAAGGCTCAGGGCGGAACCCAAGCCAGGGGACAAAGGCTCAGGCGAGACCCAACCCACAACAGACGGCGCTCTGGGCAGGACCAGAGTGGAAACGAAGCTTGGGCGGACCCCGAGGGGCCAAAAAGTAACCTTTGGGCTACTGTGGTTCATGGCGTCCTTGCCTTTGGGCCCCGGCTTCCCTGCCCCCCCATGCTTGGGGGCTCCCTTCAGGGGGTCCCAGCAGCCGTTTCGCTATGTACTTACCCGTCCTGCCAGTCCCCTTTTTGCTCCTGGGCCTGTCTGGCCTTTCACCTTCTGGGGGCCGGGGCGCGGGAGCTTTTTCCCCCTTTTTTCGTGTCCGCCCCGGGAATTCCCCCAAACCCCGACCTCTAGCTATAAAGAAGTTTTTGCCCTACTCGGGGCATTATTTCAGACGTTCTTGCGGCTTTCCCTCTTTAGTCCTGCCACATCTCAGGGTTTTGTTGGGGAGACTTTTAACCCCTAGTTGCTGGGCCAGTTTGTTCCATTGAGCCCCTGGCCCTCTGTCTGTTTTTCCCCGGCCCTTTTTGAAAGCGTTTTGTTATCTTTTAATTTGCCGTGTACCAGACCTTGCAAGTTTCTTGACTCCCACCTTGCCGCCTGCCCCCCACCTTATGCCTGTCCAGCCACGAAAAATTCCGCCTGCCCTTACCTATGCCGCCCCCCCACTACTTCTTGGGTTACGTTTTTGTACCCCGTGCACCCCGGCCCCCCCCGCAGGCAAACACGTCGGGGGGGCGACCGGTACCCCAAGCCGCAGAAGTCCATCCCGCTTGCGGCGGGCTCTGGTGAAAACCGGGGGCTCTTAGATTCCTTTTTCCCGGGGTGGCTTAGTATCATCCCTGCGGGGTCCAGCGGATCCACTACCAAGTCCGTTACACCATGTAGCCCCTCAAACCCCCTTTAAATTTGTGGAGAATTGGTTTCTATTGGCTTTTGCACTGTCCACCTCCCCCTTTTTGGGACAGGGGTTTTTTTATATTCCATTGGGAACTGCCATTTATGCCTTTGTATTTGCCAATACAGGAGATATGAAATGTCAATTTTGCATATATGTGTGTGTGTGTGTATATATATATATAGTGGAGACCAGAAGTTTACATGCACTATGTAAAAAGACACATCTGCATGTTTTTCTCACCATTTGACATGAAATCAGAATAAACCTTCCCCGATTTAGGTCAATTAGGATTACCTAAATTGTTTAGATTTGCCAAATTCCAGAACAATGAGAGGGAGAATTTGTAAACCATTTTTATAACATTCTGCAAAGTGAAAAGTTTACATACACTGGGATTACTCTGCCTTTAACCAGTCTGGGACAGCTCATATGGTGATGTTATATCTTTGGAAGCTTCTGATAGGTTTATTGGCAACATCTGAGATAATTAGATACACACCTGCGGATGTATTTTATAGTACACCAGAAACACAATGATTCTGTTTGTAACATCATGGGAAAGTCTAAAAATATCAGCCAAGATATCAGGAAGAGAATTGTGGAACTTGTACAAGTCTGGATCATCCTTGGGTGCAATTTCCAGATACCTGAAGGGGCCCCATTCATCTGTACAAATAATTATACCCAAGTACAAACAAGATGGGAATGTCCAGTCAGCATACCGCTCAGTAAGGTTCTGTGTCTCAGAGATGAACTTGCTTTGGTCCGACATGTACATATCAACCCAAGAACAAAAGCAAAAGACCTTGTGAAGATGTCGGTGGAAGCTGGTAAGATTGTGTCATTATGAACAGTGAAACGAGTACTGTATTAACATGGGCTGAAAGGCCACTCTGCCAGGAAGAAGCCATTACTCCAAAAGAAACATATACAAGCTAGATTAATGTTTGCAAATGCACAGGAACAAAGACCTACATTTTTGGAGACATGTCCTGTGGTCTGAAGAAACTAAAATTGAACTGTTTGGACATACTGACCATCGTTACGTTTGGAGAAAAAGTTAGTTGCTTGGACGCATAAGAACACCATCCCAACTGTGAAACATAGGGGTGGCAGCATCATGTTGTGGGGTTGTTTTGTTGCAAGAGGGACTTCACAAAATAGATAACATCATGAGGAAAGAAGATTATGTGGCAATACTGAAGCAACATCTCAATACATCAGCGAGGAAGTTAAAGCTTGGGTGGAAATAGGTCTTCCAAATAGACAATGACCCGAAGCTACTGCCAAACTGGTTACAAAGTGGCTTAAGGATAACCAAGTCAATGTTTTGGAGTGGCCATCACAAAGCCCTGATCTCAATCCTATTGAAAATGTATGGGCAAAGCTGAAAAGGCAGGTGCAAGCAAGGCGACCTACAAACATGGCTCAGTTACACCAGTTCTGTCAGGAGGAAGGGGCCAAAATTCCTACCAACTATTGTGAGAAGCTTGTGGAAGGATCCAAAACGTTTGACCCAAGTTATACAGTTTAAGGGCAATGCTACCAAATACTAATGAAATGTATGGAAACTTTTGACTTTGCAGAAAGTAATAAAAATGCCTTAATAAATCTCTCTCTCTGTCATTATTCTGGCATTTGGCAAATATAAATAATTTTGGTTCCTAATTGACCTAAAACGGGGAAGGTTTCTTCTGATTTCATGTCAGAGAGTGAGAAAAACCTGCAGATGGGTCTTTTTATATAGTGTATGGAAACTTCTGGTTTCAACTGTATGTAAAGTTTTGTGCAGGTGTGATATTAAGGCAAGCTCTGAGTCTTATTAGGAATTGTTTTTTGACCTGCCTGGGGGTCAGCAAGTAAGCCTCCATTCTTATGTGATTTATATTTAATTTTTGTCCAAAATTTTCCTGTGAGAGATAAGAGCTGCTCTAACTGTGAAAGAAAGTAAAATCAGAACAGCAATGTATTTGGTAATAGTCTTTATTTACCTAAAGCTAGTCAATGAGATGGGAATACCAATTTAACAGTGCATGTGCAGGTGATTTGGAGCCCTTCGTTAGGATAACAGAGCGCCATCTTCTATAAATGAATATTAGTAATCAGCATGGAATGTTGAACCAGGAAAAAAGGTTTTTATGAATAAACATTGTAGTTAAATTAAAATGATCCAGGAATGTGATTCCCCCCATAGAAAATGAACACCCTTCCTTTCTGGTCTGAAGTTGTCAAAGGAACAACATACGACTTCGGGGCACGTGCCCTTTTCTGTCTGTGATGATTCGCGCTATTTCGTACCACATTGTGACAGGTGAGAAGAATATTTTTTTTTTCATCCTTTATCTATTTTTATCACTTTCTTTTCTCCTTATAGGATTTTTACAGTCTCAGAACGGCTGCAGATGTCAGACGACAGACTAGCACATATGATTTTATGGCAGCAAATTGCAACCTTTACTGTTATCAGGTGATAATAGACTTTCCTTATGTGGCTTACAAATGGAAAATGATGTGTATATCTGCTTATATGATGTGGTATAAACCGTAATAACCTAATATCTTATCAGACGCTGTAATATAAATTGTTTTGCAATAAATATCCAGTTACATTTTATTTGCACTTGTTCTCTTCTGCTTCTACACACACAATATTTTCGTTGCCTTGCACAGTCTTAGTAGGTAATAGAATTGCTGAGCTCACCAGAACCTCTATATAGTGAAACACTAAAACCAGCCACACAGGGTGAGGTTGGCGAGACGTCTGCCTGCACTTTCATCTGTGCTTTAGGCCCCTTCTTCTATAAAATTCTTTCCCTCTAAGCAGTATCTGATTGGGGAGGCCCACCATTGAAGTTAATGCTTGGTCCCTCCAGTGAAGTTGATTCTTGGGGCCCACCAGTGGAGTTAATTCTTGGGGCCCACCAGCGGAGTTGATTCTTGGGGCCCCCCCCAGTGGATTTGATTCTTGGGGCTCAACCGGTGAAGTTGATTATTGGGGCTCACCAGTGGAGATGATTCTTGGGGCCCCCAGTGGAGATGATTCTTGGGGTCCACCAGTGGAGAGCATTCTTGGGACCACCAGTGGAGTTGATTCTTGGGGCCCACCAGTGGAGTTAATTCTTGGGGCCAGCAGTGGAGTCGATTCTTGGGGCTCACCAATGGAGTTGATTCTTGGGGACCACCAGTGGAGTTGATTCTTGGGGACCACCAGTGGAGTTGATTCTTGGGGCCCACCAATGGAGTTAATTTTTGTGATCCACCAGTAGAGATAATTCTTGGGGCCCACCAGTGAAGTTGATTCTTGGAGCCCACCCGTGGAGTTGATTTTTGCGGCTACTAATGGTGTTTATTCTTGGTGCGCACCAGTGGATTTAATTCTTGGGGCCCACCAGGGGAGTTGATTCTGAGGTCCCACCCTACAGCTACTGTATATACCTATTATACTCTGCCTCTTGCTATTTGCCTTTTTCTCTCAGCCTTTCTGCCTCTCCCAAGGATGAATATGCAGTTTAAAAGAAACTCCCATGTTCAGGTTCCCACTGGGGGTTTCCCCTGTTCTCCTATCTCTAGGAGAAAAAGACAGGTCTGTACAGCTACATGTATATTTCCACAGCAAGAGGTTGGAAGTACTCAATAGCCCATATGCCGTATTATTTCAGCCTACATAATGCAGCTTTTGGCCAAATCAATGCCCATAAATTAATTATTAGATATACCTTAGGAACCTGTAAACAGGAGGGAATCCATAGACTTCTATAGGAGAGTTTTCTAGGCTCTGTGACCTGGGAAGAAGTCAGTGTGCAGGGAGGGAAGAGCTGTGACTGGTGGATCCTGTATTTTCCATACACATTGGTGTCACCTTCAGTGTAACCCTGCCTGTGCTGATAATGAGGAGACTGCTGAAAAGTTTTCTGTACAGAACAGGAAGTGTCAAATTATTATTAGGCCTAGTGGCCAAAGTGAAAACTAATTTTTTTTTAAGAATATGGATAGTAATGTGGAAAACAAAAAAAAGTAACCAAAAATTGTAAAAAAAAAAAAAAAAAATATGTTTAACATAAAAACATGAGTTAAACAATAGGTCATTTTTTGATGACATATTCCTTTTAAAGGCATCTCCTGACATGGATTTGTTTTAGTAAATCCTTGCGTTCCCTTATGTAAAATAACAATCCTGGAGCATCTTCACTTATATCTCTGTGTTGTGCTGTTCCTCTGTTATTTCTCCTAGAAATGTATTACTGAATCTGTCAGATGGGTGTGACCAGTTGGAGGTGTCCCTGCCCAGTCTGACATTGTCCAATCAGTGTGGACAGAGTTATTGTATACAGGGATACACCTCTATGGAACCTGGAAAGATATCGCCCATCTGACAGATTCAGTAATACATTTCTAGGAGGAATAACAGAGGAACAGCACAACACAGAGATATAAGTGAAGATGCTCCAGGATTGTTATTTCATACAAGGATTTACTAAACCAGACCTGTCAGGAGATATCACAGGCTCTCTTAAAGAGAGAGAGATTTTTTCATGGTCTCTTCCCAGAATGGAGATCTTCTACATGGTGCGTCTCTTTTTCTCTTTGGAGGACCTAGCATATACATGTATTAAATGGACACCTAATGGCATGTCTCCATGACAGAGAGCAAATACAGATTCAAGCCCTCCCCCTTTGCATTGACCTGTTCATATTCCGCCCGAAAACTGGGCAGAAGAGTTAACATGTTCAATGTTTTTTGGACTGCCGGTGGTCTAAAAAAACATCCAGCGGAAAAACTGTGCAGTGGGGACCGCTTCACGGATTTTCCATAGAGGTCCATTCTAGGGGTTGACAGTTGGTTTACAGATGGTTCTCGAAACCAAAAACTGTCTGTAAAACCGTCCAAAAACCATTGCTGTGGGGACAAGCCCTAAGGGTCCGTCCACACGCAAGGTTTCTTGGACAGTTTTCTAGCCAGTTTGTAGATTTGGAAACCGCCTGATAATTGACAAGAAACCATCCACATAGACTTTAATAGAAAATCCGTTCAGTTTTCTATACTCAACGGATTTCCAGCCGGATGGATTTTCAGTCGCCTGTGTTCTGAAAAACTTAGAGCATGCACAGTCTTCAGCTTTCAGGCGGAATGTGCATAATTCAGTGATTATGGGGGAAGGAAGAATCCGCGAACCGCGGACAGAACCGTCCCCCAAAACCGTGTGGCAGTACCCTAATTCTTCCTCTCCACTTTTCTCCACTGATGGAAGTGGGATCCCTAGTAAAGAGTTGTAATTTGCAGAAGACCCTGGTGTGATCAGCTAGTTTAGGTGGGATTCTCGATCCTCAAGCATAAAGCAGGCTCAATCAGTGAAAGTGCATATAAACTTTATAAAAATTTCCAGCTTTTGTTACATATTATCTCCAACTTTAAATCTGTAACAACTTGACCAACAAGGTTTTGAAGTCCGTAGTATCAAATCCTCAGCAATATTTAGAGGTTGACCCACAGTCCATTTTTAAACACCGTATATACTTGAGTATAAGCCGAGTTTTCCAGTCCAAAAAATGAGCTGAAAAAGTCGTCCTTGGCTTATACTCGAGTCACTGTCGGCGCTTGGGCTTTGTGATGGCCCGGGCGCTGGCAGGGACACTTCAGCTGTACGCGACTCCTCTGGGAGTCACACACAGCTGAAGACCGAGTAAGCCGACAGCGTCCCGGCGCTGCTCTGACCTGTGCGCTGTCAGCGATCTTTTTCCAGCTGTATGCGTCTCCTGTGAGCGCATACAGCTTACTCTCCAGTCACCCGTCGGCGTCCGGGCACTGCTGTTGGCCCGGGCACCGTCGGGGATTGCTTCGGCTGTATGCGACTCCCGGGAGCATATACAGCTGAAGATTCTATTGCGGAGCAGAGAGCAAGCGCTCCGGAAGGCCGCAAGCAGACATGCAGCCTTCCCAAGTATCGGGCACAGGCAGCGCGCTATGTCATCACGCTGCGTGAGCGGCCTGATGACGTCACGCCGCCTGTGCCAGAAGACGGCGCGCCCGGGCGTCTGAGCAGTGAGGGAGTGAGGTAAGTGCTTGTATTTTTTCTTCATTAATCACAGCCCGCCTAAAACTGCCTATAGGACCTCAAATATAACTGCCTATAACCTACCCCTACCTGCCTATAACCTACCTATAAGCCCCTATAACCTGCCTATGAGGAACATATACCTGCCCTCTACAACCTTCCTATATGACATAACCATTCCTATACCTGCCTATAACCTGCCTATGGGGGAAATAAACATAATACCTGCCTATAACCTTGCCTATAGGGACATATACCTGCCTATAACCTGCCCTAGACCTGCCTATAAACCTGCCTATGGGGTAAACATATAATCTGCCTAAGAGGGTACAACTTAACGCCTATAAACGCTGCCAATAACACTCTAAAACCTACCGTATGAAGTTTACCAAATACATGCCTATATAGCCAAATAACTGCCTATAGGGGACAAATAACTGCTATACATGCTAAGGGGAACATATACATGCCTATCCCAGCATAAGGTGGGACATAACTTAGCCTATAACCTTTCCTATGGGTGACATAAAACTGTAGCGTCCTGCCTATGTAGTGCCATATACTGCCAAAGTTGGACCTTAAACCTGCCAAACCAAGGACTAAGAGTGGAACATAAACTTACCTATAACCTGCCTATGGGGGCACAAAAAACTGCCAAAACTGCCTATCGTGGGGCATTTTTATTTTTGAACTTTACCAGTAGCTGCTGCATTTTACACCCTAGGCTTATACTCAAGTCAATAAGTCTTCCCAGTTTTTTGTGGCAAAAGTAGGTGCCTTGGCTTATATTTGGGTCGGCTTATGCTCGAGTATATACAGTAGGTTACCGATAAAAGATGTAGAGCTGTCAGCATGTTCGCTGTTCAACCAAACACCAGTTTGGATGCTTCGGAAACCATCTGTCTCCGCCATGCACGGGGAAGGAGGAGGATGGCTTCCGAAAACAAAACAAGCAAAAATGTGTCTAAAGTATATATGCACTTTCACTGAATGAGCCTGCGTTTTGTTTGTGTGGATCAATATATTGCCTGGGCGAGGGAAAGGTTTCTTAACCTGTTGTGGGAGTCTCCTCAAGGAAAGGTATTTCCAAAATGGACTGAGGGGATCATCAGGGCTCTGGATAGATAGATACAATGTCCTAAATTGCATTCTTAGCCCGAGTTAAATATATATGTAAGGGTACTTGGCCTATAGAATATAGCCTGTTCATTCACAAACAAAATGACACAAAAATCATGAATTTAACTTCTGGATCCAACACCAAGGGTTTCCTGTTCTCCACTAATCTGTGTTCTTGTCATCCCAACCTATAACCAGTTGATGGCTACATAGGTTATATGTATAAGGCATATAAATAGGAGTTGTTCAAGGCAAATTACTAAAATTGAGTTGTATGTACTCAAAGAATTATATTTTGCACATACATAAAATTTACAGATTGAACCATGTACATTGATATATTGGTTCTTCATGTTTTCCTTTAGCTCTTTTAAAGGGATTTTCCATCTGGCTGTTTCACAGAGCTCTGCATCAACAGCTTCAGGCTTCCCTTCCTGTTCAAATCAGTCCGGATTCAAGCAGTAGATGAACTGACATGATCAGCTCTGCTAAACCTAGGCTCGAGCCTGTTAGAGGGACATTGGGGATGGAGGGTTTTTAACAGCAGGGAACAAGGCTTCTGAGCTCTAAAGGGCTAAAGTTTGTCAGTAAGAAACATAAGAAGCTTTTTTTTTTTCAGCCAGAAAATGTTTATTAAAATACGGTTTAAAAATGACAGGACAATAATCATGAACATTAGTCAAGTGACCCGTAAACAAAATTCAACAAAACAAAGGAACACGCAGGCTACATTGCATGTGGCATAGAGTACAGTCGCAAATATAAACAAAAAGTTAGAAAAAGACATTCAATATCATCAGCACAGTAAATAACTAGATGGAAAAGGGGTATTTTGTGCAAGGAGAGAAACTCGAGAGAGCATGTTAACCTAAGAAGTTGGATAGTCGATATACGATAGAGCACCTATACATATTTTTAGTACTAATTAGTTGGATTCCAAGTTTTAGATGAAATACATAGAGGCAGTCCCTAAGAAGCCATCTTGTTCCTTTTAATTTGGCTACTCAATGAGGCGGGCATCAGAGACTAGTTCTCTGAGTGAAATTGGGTCGTTTATTTTAATAATAACTTCCTGTGTTCGAGTGACCGGAGACTTCCAATTAGCTGTTATTGTGCTTCTGTAGCAATGAGAGTATGAGGTATTAGAACGGTGTGAAACTCAAAAGGTATGTCCTGGAATGACAGGTCTAGTAAAGCTAAGTCAGGGTATAGGCGAAAATTCAGCCCAATGATGCCTTGTAGTAGCTTCTCTACCTTACTCCATAGGGGGATAATATCGGCTTCCCACCACAATGTGAAGGCAGTGAACCTTGCCTCCGCAAAGCCTCCACAGAGGTCAGAAGACCCCGGGTCATGTGGCAAAACTTCGTCGGTGGTAAGTACCACGCAGTGCTAAATCTCTATCTGGACAATGTCTATGTGGTTAGCGCGTTGGAGTGCTTTAGAGATAATGTAAGCGTGCATGGGACAAAGTCCATGGAAAAGGTTTCTCCCTAGTGTCCTTTTCCCATCTAGTACAAAGTCAGTTTATGGTGTTTGGATCACTTGAAATAGCGTTTGATAGGCGGCAGAGAGACCGCTTCTATATACTTAGACCGATTCCAGAGCAGTGAGTGAAATGGGAGGCTGTACTACGCTGTCGCTCCCATTCCAGTGTGACTGTATTTGCCGGTGTCTGACTTGAAGGAAGTAAAAAGAATTGGGGTTCAGGGGATGGGAAAGCTACAGCACAACTCCTCAAAGACATAACTCTCTTAAGTGTAAGAACTCCCCAATCCGACATCGATTCCAATGTTTAGTCCAAAGGTGTAAGGGTAAAGTCTGGTGCAAGGCAAGAAAATAACTGATAGCGTGCACTTGGATTTTTGGGTACAAAAACTTTCTTCTTTAGTACAATATAATTACGCCAAGCAATGAAGGCCATGAGATAAAGTTACCAATTCGGGTTCTGGAGGTCTCCAACCAAATAACATTTGCGATATATAGTCTCTCTAACGGTACCTTTAGACAATAAAGGAATTTTCAAGGGAAAGCCAATGTTGAAGGCTATTGGGTCCCAATGTAGAGATAATGGTATCCATAATTAAGCTACGTTATATGCCAAAGATCCGTGACAGAGATGCCCTCCCTGACTTTTTTTGCCTATTACAAATGTAGTCTCTGTATTCTGGCTTTTCAGGGCACCCCAAATAATGCGTAGTAGTTTGGTTTTGCGGAGTTTAGTTTAATATCTCTTTGGTGGAATAGAAAGGGCAAAGATCTCGATATACTAAAGGAACTTGGCAGCAACATCATTTTTTAGTTAAGTTAAGATACTCGCTAACCAGGATAAGTATTAGAAATAATGAGTCTGCGGGCAATTTCCTCCGTTAAAGCATTACTAAGATTCGATAGTAAATTTTTTTCTATTAGAAGACATGATTCGTTGATTCAGGATAAATCTTTATTCCCAGATAGGTAATGACAGAGTCAGACCAAACACAAAATCTATTTTTTGACAGTTGTTATGTTTGTACGAGGGTGGGGCCCAGTGTATAGGAGGAGTATAGACTTGGATACATTAGTCAAAAAGGAATATGTGGCGTACTGATCTAGTAATTCAAGCAAGGACAGGAATAGAGGTGTATCAGGATTTTGACACATTATTAATATGTTCGTGCTGCATACATGCTACAACATGTGGGGCCATCTCATTTATCATTAATACCAACAATTGCAGGAGAGTAATTTCGGATGTGTTCGGCAGGGGTATCTCGATCACAGGGGGGTCTATATCAGGGGCGAAAGTGGGCATCCCTGACTCCTGAGTCCCATTCTAACATATTGAACATTTCTGATAAGAAACAGAGGCATAAACCCTGGCCGAGGTGGACGTGTAAAGGGGAGGTAATAGCGGAGTGGTATAGTAACCTTGAAATCCAAATTTACTCAGCCTCGTTTCAATAGTTCCAATTGATAGCTATCGAATGCATTCTCTCCGTCTAATGTGAGAAGAGAGAAGGGAACTTTTTGTATTTGTGCATTTGCAAAAATCTGACAGCACTCCACCGTAATCCATCTCCTTGTTCTAGTCCCAATCCCTTATATGAACCCCACCTGATCACCTGTTCACCAATTGGGAAGAAACTCATTAACTCCAGTTTGCTAGTATCTAGGAGAAATTTTTTATGTCTGATTTAATAGGAGATAGGCCGATAGCTGGTCACTTCATCCTCAGGCTTTTCCCGCCTTTGTTAATAGTGAAATAGATCGCACATAACATCTCTGCCGGGGGTAGCCTTTTAATTGTTAATGACATTGAAAAGAGACGACATAAGTGGGGTTGTCAGAATATGTGCAAATAATTTTAAAGTACTCGTTATGTGAGACCATCAGGTCCGGGAGAACATATAGCATTTCATTGGGCAATGGATTCCCTACTTCTTGGGGGGAGATGGGTTTTATTTAACTCTGGCTAGTTGATGCATTGTTAACCGTGGTGAGAGAAAACCTTTCAAGAAAGTTGTCTAAATCTCTATCATTGGACCTCTGGGACCGACTGTCCGTACTTAAATGTTGGTAGAGTGAACTGGTAAAAGGTGGCAAAGGCGTTTGGGCAATTATGTTGTGGATCAAATACTCTGTTTACGGAGGGGTAGGTGAAATAGGGAAGCGAGATTTTAGACTGAATGAACACCTTAACCCCTACGGTCTAAAATTTTACTGGTCTATCACTTTGGAGGTAAAGGACCATCGGAGCCTATTCAGAGCGGAATACAATATTGTAGGAGCTGTAAAAGTAAAGTAACTTGGCGCGGAGTAACAGTTAGTTGGGTCTTTAAAGCGAGCTTTGATGTTGTTTTTTATTTATACAATGAACATCTACTAGTTTGAATTATGTTATCCAAGGTTTCATGAAACCAGTCGTTCCCAATGAACGATTTTTCCCTGGCTGATATTTTCATAAGTATTCTCAGATGTATGCCTATATCGGGCGCACCAGAGAGTCTCTTCCGACGTGCAGTGGGGGTATTAAGTTCAAAGAAATCCGAAAGGGCTTTCGTAACTTCTTTAACCACTTTTTCCGACTTAAGTAAGAAGTTAAGTTAACCTCACGTGAATGAATATATGCTGGAGGGGCTAATTTGTAGGTTAGGTATATTGGTGAGTGGTCCTGACCAGGTTTTTTATAACCCTATTTTGAGAATTAGAACTAGTAATATCGCTGCCCTAATTTAATAGAAAAATCGATCTTGAAGGGGATTTTCCTAGCCGCATAGTATGAAAGGTGTAAATCCTTCAGTAGTGTGCGCATATCTCCAAGGATCGTGAAAATTTTCCTCTGACACCAATTGTTTTTCAGTACTGGGAAGACTTAGTATAAGTTTTAACAGACCGTATCCCTAGCCTTATTGATTACCACATTGAAGTCGCTACAAATCACCAGGTTTCCTTTTGGAACTCTATTATTTGCTTTAGCAAGGACTTTCGTGATAAATGACAATTGGTTGTGATTCGGTGCATAAATTCATACTAATGTGAAGGCACTAGAATTTAAAGTGCAGTTATAATTATGTAACGACATAACATCAATGTTAGAATGATAAGTGTAAAAGTCAACAGAGATGTCTAAAAAAAAAGGATACCCCATCTTTTTTTCATATCTATCGCGGAATGAAATGCACGAATAGTTCCTAATGCAGCAGTCCCGAAAAGGAGTCTTTTTTACACAAATGTGTCTCCTGGACGCAGATCACGTCGCTGAGACTGAACCACCTCTCTCCAAAAACAAATGATCTCCCCCCTAAAGGGAGAATTTAGCCGTTGGATGCGATTAAAGACATAAACTTTACCCCATTGTGTTACATTTAAAGGTGTACTACTTTGGCATGCTGATGACAGAAAGTTCCCGTTGAAGGAGCCTCAACAAGAACCACATAAGAGAAAACATAACAGCGAAACATCAATTTAAAAAAAAATCCGTACCACAACGTTGTGGACAACATTGGCATCGTAAGCCATGTTGTTTACAACATAGAAGGGATTCCACTTGGTGTTGAATCAGATTGAGGGCAAGTGCATTGCCTATTCCTCTGAAAGGGGACTGGAGAGGAGAATAGAGGGATAGTCCCCTACATAAATCAAGTTGAACCATGCCAGCAACTGGGATTCAAGTCAGTTCGTTTCATGCGAGTCGAATTCAGTGCATTGGCCCTGGTCTCTGGTTCTCTGCTCTTATCCGGACCACAACGGGATATATAGCTTCTGGTGGGGTGGTCGTCTGGAGTGTGTATCTCTATTTGAGGAGTAGAATTGAGTTGATGCGATCAGAACCCAGGATATGGAGAAGATCTCTTGCCGCTTGCAGGTGTAAGAGCAGACTGTTGTGATGTTGTTCCCTAGCTAACTAATTGGCTTCACTAAGGGAAACCCCAGAGAAAATTTAAGTTTTGTTCACGGTAGGATTGTAAGTGTACTTGCAGGTGAACTCTTTGCGCTTGAGCATTGTTCCAGCTGATAGGTCTGGGAAGATCGCGATGTTAGCGAATTTGTCTGGGAGAGATACTTTGCCTCTAAGCGACTTCAAAAAATAGTCCTTGGTTTTGAGAAAAAATGTAATCCTGGCGATCACATCCCTAGGTGAATTCCAGCAGCCACGAGTGATTAGGTTTCGGTAATCTATGGATGCGATCTATCGTCTAGATCTGTATTTGGTGAAGCAACTGTATACTAATACGCTAGGGAGGCAGTCAGGAAGTCGGCTCAAGGGCATCACTGGATACTGTTTCTGGAACACCACGTAATGCCTTATATTGTTTCCCTTCCTTGGAGTCTATCCTCGGAGGTCTAATTAATTTGGCAGATAGCTTCTGTGACTTCACCCACCAAATCAAAGTTTGCATCAATCAGTCTAAGTTAATTGATTAGATTGTGAGCTCACATACATTGTTTTTCCACATGGACAGCCCTAGAAGACATGTATTAGAATGTCGTGCTTGGAATTCCTTGTAATCATTTGCCTAAAGTCACTTTGTTAAGCTAACCCGGAAAGGATGCGAGAGATAGCCAAAGCATCGTGTCTCCATTAATGACGTCTGGGATGGTATCTTCTTGAGGTTTTCAAGTCTAGGGATGTCAGACCTTGTGGTGAGGTTGGACATGTGAGATAACGATTTGGTGATTCAAGAAGCTTGCAGTGATGGTGAAGCTTGGTGTAAAAATTCTCGTGAGCTTTGCGGGTTTTATTTTGGGAGCTTTCTTTGCTGCGCTCCTCATTCTTTTGCTTCTTAATGAGAGAAGACATGGACTAGGACTTTCCTCCACTGATATATTTGATTAATTTCTCTTTTTTTTTTTTTTCCCTTTTCTTTTCCCTTTCCTTCTATCAAGCTGAGTATCCAGATGCACTGTAACCCGATCGTGCTATCATTAGATGAAAACTATAGTAAGCTGCTGTAGGTGGTAGCTTAGTAGTATGTTTGGTATGGCTAGACCATGACAAGCTACAAAGGCCAGCGTCAGTAAAGCTTGGATTAGTGTCGATAGGGAGCATAGATTTTTACCGATTAACTCAGCAAGTAACATGTTCACTCCCTGCTTGAAGTTGGTGTGGGATGGGAGATCGCTTTGAGTGCAGCCTGGAGACAGGACTAGCAGCATGATGTTGTAATTGGGAGGGCTCCCAAAAACACAAAAGGCGTCTAATGCTAGCAGGGGTAATTCGTGTAATCAGTAAGAGTCTTGAGATTGCAGCCTGAACTTATTAGTCTTGAATAAGTATAGTCCCCTAAAAACCCCCTTTTCCCGATAGCAACCCACAGAGGGATTTGTACAGATCTGGTAGTTTTAGTTGGTGTTGGCTAAATAAGGTAGGATAGTCTCCACTGGTATTATCAGAGAAGCACGTAGTGTTATGAATTCTACCAGTGGGAATTCTAATAGTGGCGTCCTAGTGCTCAGATGAGTAAGTGGAACTCAGGAGGGATCCATAAAATGGGCGCTATGTATGAGACCCAGGTAATGGCGAAATTACCAGGTGTTTGAGTGGTCTGCACCCCCGGATGGCTGGGTGGTTAGTATATGGCCAAATAGCTCCAACAACCACTAATGTGGCCTAATGTGTGAGTGGCTGCCGTCCACTTACCGGTCTCCTGCGTAGGACGCTGCAGCTGCGCGCCCTCCGGTGTCTGCACAGCTCCAACAGCCGCTTCCTCCGAGCAGGAGGCTGTCGCCCTTGATATGCGGGCCAGGAGAGATCCTACCCGAAGTCACGGCCGAACCCGAGAGTCACCCCGTAGCCCTCCGTCCTCCGTGCTCGGGAATCACTCCACCGTCTCCGTTAAACTTCCGGCGCCGGCGCCGAAGTCGGGACCCAAAGCAGCAGCTGCAGAGGAGGCAAGGATGACGGACTCCGTGTAAGCGGCCAGGCGGGAAGAGAATCCGCTCGGCAGCTGTAGGTAATCCAGGAATGTCTCCCTTCTAACCCTGCGGCCCGAAAGCCCGCCCCGAAAAATCCCCGCTGAGACTCACTGTGCTCCTTCACCGGCTTCCTTAGGTCTCTGCTAATTGCCGGTTGAAGCCGTTGGAAGTAAGCTCCCGGTCAGTTGTTCGTCCCTTCTTCCTCTGGGCTCTTGACACCGGGCCTAGGTGTAAAATGTAGGATTCGGTTTTTTGACCCTTTTAGCAAATCTCCTTCAGAGCTCAGAGCTCAGACGTCCGGTGCCATCACTAGCCAGGCCACCAGCCATAAGAAGCTTTTATACTGTTGATAAGACACAGCAGGTTGTGACATCACCACGGCTGCTACAGCATAAAGAGGTAGTCGTTAACCAAGGAAAGTTTGTGTACAGAAGCAGGAGCTAAGAACTGCTCTGACTTTGAAAGGAAGCAAAATCAGAACAGTAATGTATTTGGGAACATCTTTTTTTTCCCCTTTTCCTACTTTTAAAGCTAATCAAAAAGGTGAAAAACCCCTTTTTGGTTTTGATTTCAAACATTGATCTTCTTGTAAATCATCCCCATTAAAAAATATACTGTTAGGGGTATGGTCCACCTTTTTTGGGCGGGTTTTGTTCCGATTTTCGCGCCTACTGCGCTAATACGGCTGAAAAACGTCCCAGCATTCAGTAAAAACTTTGGACTCTCGGTTGCATATTTTGATCAAAAATTTTTAAGCTGCCCACGACTTTCAACGTGTCTCAAAACGGGCAGTCCTTGCTATCTTTACCCCCTCAAACGAGCCAATCTGGGCCCCTCGCTGGGGCAACCGATCTCCCTTTTCAGAGAAAAAATAAAAAATACTGTTAGGGCTATGGTCACACGGCTTATTTTGGGGCGGGGTTTCGTTCCGTATTTCGCCCGTACTGGCTAAATACGGCTGAAATACGTCCCAGTATTACGAATTCACAGTTCTCATAGAGAACTATGGATTCTGCTCCTCTCCCCGCTTGCGAAAAAAGGCGGGGGGGAGAAGGGGCATGAAAATTTAAACCCGGGCGGGATACGCCCGGGGGATAATGAATGTCTAGGGGGGGCCGGCGACGGGGCCCCCCCCACCCCCCCCCCCCCCCCCCCCCCGCTTCACAGCCACAGCGAAATTTTTCGGGCGAAATACGTCCCACAATTACCCGTAAATAACCATTAACATACCCTTGGGGTAAAAGTGTCAAAGGTCATTTGATGCTACCATCTGAAATTACATACCTAAAACCCAACGCTTGTTGTTACAAGTACCTAATGCAAAGCTGCTCTCCATATGCCCTACAGAGAATGTGATATATGGACATAGGGGTCGTTAACATTTTGCCCTGCATAAAGCATACAGTAAGGTTGAAGACACCTATCAATTTTGGAAAACCTATCATTACAAGAACACTAAAGTTGGCAACATACTGCATGTTGGCTTGTTGACTGCTATCTCACCTGACTTCTCTTCATACACCATTATGATGGGCAGGGGCGTAACTACCGGGGTAGAGTTGCTACGGGGGCCCCTGCGCTTGGGGGGGCCCCGGGGGCCGCGTATGCGTCCCCTCCCCCGGAAATGCCGCTCCTGGCCCGGGGCATGAATTTAACGTTCACTGGGGCGGGCGGGGAGTTTGGGGGCCCGGCGCAACTCCCTCTGAACGCCCGGGGCCCCCCGGCCCGACGTTCGAGCAGCGCTCCCGGGTATTGCAGGCGGAGCCCCGATCGCTCCGCTGTGTTATTTCCCCCTGCCGGCGCCGGGGTCACGGGGGCGCGCCGGGTGACGTCACTCACCGCGCACGCAGAGGCGCGGGGAGAGCGAGAGGGGAGCGGACGGACGATGGGGGGAACGTGGACCGAGGGTGATTAAGTTTTTCTTATTTTACTCCCCATATGCCTGCCATACCCCCCCAAAGCTGCCATACCCCCCCAAGCCTCCCTTACCCCCCCCCATAGCACCTATACCCCCCCATCTCCCTGCCTATCCCCCCCCATATGCCTGCCTATAGCCCCCCCATATCCCTGCCTATACCCCCCAATTGCCTGCCTATAGCCCCCAAATGCCTGCCTTACCCCCCAATGCCTGCCTATACACCCAAAACCTGCCTATACACCCCATATGCCGCCTAAGCCCCCCATCCTGCCATACCCCCCCATATGCCTGCCTATAGCCCCCCCATATCCCCTCCAATCCCCCCCATATGCCTCCTTAGCCCCCTTTTCCGCCTTACCCCCCAAATGCCTGCCAAAGCCCCCTAGCCTCCCTTCCCCCCAAATCCTGCCAATCCCTACCTTGCCCCAATGCCCCCTATGCCCCCATAGCCTGCCTAAAGCCCCCAAAACCTGCCTATACAGCCCCCATATCCCTGCCAAGCCCCCTTTCCCCTAAAAACCCCCCCAAATGCCTGCCTTAGCCCCCAATGCCTCCAACCCCCAATCCTCCCAATCCCTCCTTAGCCCCTATGTGCCTAAGCCCCAAAGCCTCCCAAGCCCCCTAGCCTGCCTTAAACCCCCAATCCCTGCCTATAGCCCCCAAATGCCGCCTATACCCCCCAATCCCCCCCCCAACCCCCCCTATCCCCTGCCATGCCCCAATCCCTCCCTTTTAGCCCCCAAATCCTCCCAACCCCCCCAACCCTGCCTAAGCCCCCCAATCCCTCCATACCCCCCCATACCCCTCCCGCCTATACAGCCCCCTTATGCCGCCTCCCGCCTATACCCCCCCCTAATGCCTGTGCCGCCTATAAGCCCCCTATATGCCGCCTGCCTTTACACCCCCCTATATGCCCCCTGCCTATCAGCCCCCCTATATCCTCCTGTTATACAGCCCCCTATATCGCCCTCCCTCTACAGCCCCTACTGCCTGCTTGCCTCCATAAGCCCCCTATTCCTGCCTCCTATACCCCCCCCTACTGCCTGCCTCCCTTTAACACCCCCCTTATCCTGCTGTATAAAGCCCCCCTTTCCTGCCTGCCTATACAGCCCCCTATATCCGGGCCGCCTATACAGCCCCCATTCCTGTGTTACTCCCCCATTTTCCTGCCTCGCACCCCTTATCCTGCCTAACCCCCACCCCTTTTCCCCAAATCCCCCACAAGCTCCCGGTCTACTTTAGGGGCCCCTTTTAAAGCTCCCAAAACCCCCTTTTAAAGGGCCCCTATAGCCCACCAAACCCCCGCTACCTTATGGCCCCCCTATAGCTCCCTAAACCCGCCTGCCATATGGGCACATTGGTACCAAAAAAGCTTGCCTTTTTTGGCCCCATATATCCTATCTAAGCCCTGTGCCAAAATGGCCCCCATAAAAGCCAGGGGGCGGTGCTGGAAAAGTCGGGATCAAAGTATTTGTGTCTAAATCTGCAGGGACAAGTGGGCGGGGGATGTCATCAAAATGGCGGATGGACCCATGCGACAAAAAGAAAGTCAACGATGGTCAAGAAACTCACCTGTGAGTCACAAGATTTAAATGCACTGTAAACATTAATGTCTGCACAGGCTGTGTACACGGGGTCTACCACTATTTGGTCATGTGGGGGGTAATATACAGTCTGAGAGCCCTTTTACATTGGGGTTTTTTCCCTTAAGGTCACTGAAGGAGGAATATACAGTCTCGAGCCTGTTTACACGGGGGGCTACCCCTTTGGCATGTAGGGGGGTAATATCATCTGCAGACCTTTTTACACTGTTCACCCTAATTTGGACTTTTATGGAGGTTTTTACAGTTGCAGAGCCTGTGTACACTGGGGTCCCACAAATTTTGGGCACGTATGGGGGTTATTCAGTCTCGAGCCCGTTACCTGCTGTCACCACTATATGGCACTGTATGGGGGAAAATACAGTTCGGCCTGTGCATTGGTGTTACCATATATGGCACTTTATGGGGTAAAATACATCTCGAGCCGGTTACATGGTGTCACCACTAATGGCACGATGGTGGTTTTTACAGCTCAGAGCCTGTGAAAACTATTATACCCTTTTTGGGCAATTTTTTATTATTATTATTTTATTATTTAAAATATTTGGGATTGTGTATGATCAGTATAGTGTAGGTTATTTTTCAGTCACTTTTTGGGGGAATTTGTGGTCGGTTCGGTGGTTAACAGGGTTTCCCTTTTAAAGCTTTTTTTGGTAATGTTGGTTTTTTGGTAATTTTGATTGGTAGCGTTTGATGGTGATATGTAGGTGAATATTTGCCCCTTTTATTACTACATTAAAAACTTTTTTTATAAGCGCCCAAATTTTTTCCGCAATTTACAATATTTGGGGTAAGCCAGACAAAACCCAAAATTACATTTTAAAAAACTATACACATCAACACGAGGTGGGGGGGCCCCGCCGCAGAGCTTTCAAAACGTTAGGGTTATGGGAAACAAAGGGTGCAAGGCTTGGGTTTTCAATGGTCCAGCCATGTCATAAATATGGTAACATAAAATGTGAATGAACCTGCCATCCCAACCCAACATCATAACAATAATGCCAGTGGGTGCCAAAATTTAGGAAGGGCAATCTGTACGAATTTGGGGGGGTTGACAAATTTGGGACTTGGTAGGGTTTTTCTAAAAGAGATTTCAGAGCGCACTTAAAACTGTGAGGGTTGTGTGCTAGTGTGCGCTGTTCACATGGTGGTAACATGTTCCAGAGAACTGGTGCAATACGTGCAAAAATCTTGGTGAGAGCATGGGTGGTTCGGATGAGTGAGGTGTGTAGTCTTAGATCAGTAGCATGTCCTGGTACATGGTCGTGGTCAGGGAGGGGGGGGGGGGCCCATCCAAAAGTTTACTATGGGGCCCTGGCTATTCTAGTTACGCCCCTGATGATGGGCTTAGCAAACTTGTGACTGTGGAAGAGCCTGATCCGAGCTAAGGATAGAGTAAAATGACTAAATCCCAATAATAACAGCAAGAGAAGCAGTAATGACCACCAACAATAGTGAAGGGCGGCCTAAGAGACAGCTAGGCCAGAAACATGAGAGAGTGAGACACCAGTAAGTTGGAAGTGATGATATCATTCTTGACTGCAAGAATATTGTGTCCTGATAAATGCGAGGCACTAAAGGGAGGAGACTGCGTTAAAGTGTATTTCCCATCAGATCCAACTGTTTCAAATTAATTTTATTAAAAACAGTGCCTCTAAGTAGGAAACTTCAGGTTTTGTGCCCTTGTTCACATGTTGCCATAACCACCAAGCTTATAGTGCCATCTGTTTGATTTCAACCACAAAGACTGGTGTACCACCTCATCAATGCAGTGGTCACCCATAGGCCCTTCGCGGCTATACGATCAACCTACATGAGTTTTACTACTATACCTCTCTTGGCCCCTATTACACCTAAATATGGGCACAGAGTCCCTCTACTGTCCAAAACAGAAGAATATAGCTATATTGAAGAAAAGCTTACATATGAGTAATGAATAACAAGAAATAGCATTAGATAAGTTATAATTCTAGCCAATTAATGGAGCTTTTTGTAAAAGGAACTTCCCCTTTAAATATGAAAACCTTCCATGCCATCATGATGGGCACAGGTGCACATTTCTGGCTGCCTCCGGGGGAGGATATGTGAATGTGGGGGGGCACAAATGTTCTTTATTTCTAGAGATAGTTACACACTGATCCATTCCAGTGAGGTATTTATCTGCCGACGCATGAGAAGGAATTTTCTTCAACTCTATCTTTGGAACAATATTTAAATAGCTTTCAATCCTTGTAGACTGTGTCCTGAGATAACAGGCATTATTAGGATACTCCAACATTATTTAGCGCTTTAAGGTTTGTAAATGATAAGGATATGGGACAAGAGGATTAGAAAGTAATTTAAGATAACTACAGGCCTTGAACATTTCCTTACTACAAGACAGAAGAGACTGAAAGCTGCTACACTGGATCCACTGAATTCATTAACCAGACTGAACTAATTAAGCGTCGGCCCTCGTCCGCCTGTAAATTCTACTAAGCAGATTGTGAGTAGCAGAAGAATTAAAAGTCACATTTCCTTCTCTGATACAGGTCTCGCTCCTCATATTCCAGCACGGAGCAAAGGTGAAAAGAAGTCTTAAAATATTCGAGATGAACCAAATTGTCCATTTTTGTTATCAGACATTTCATTATCAAAAATAATTCTTTCCGACTTATTTGCAATTGACTTGACCAGTTCATCAACATGAAGTCAGAACTGGAAGAAAGTGCCCAAGGCTGCCTCTCTACCGCTATGTGGATTCTGCCTGCTGTCCTGCATCCACTCCGTTGTGTAGCCCTCCATCTGTTTCATCCTCTGCTGTCCCCTAGTGTGTCTGTGCCCGGGTCCATTTGGGTTTAAAGGACCTGTGTACAGTGCTACTGTGCTCCCCCTCCAACAAAAAGGGCAATACACTACGTGGAAATCCCTAAAGAAGCATTTATGCTATTTTCATACATGAAAAATCTTTGTGAATCTCGGTTCTACATATTTTGATCAAAAGATGTTTAAGCTGCCACGGATTTCAAACGTTGTACTCCTATATAGGGCAGTCCTATCCCTTTCTTTTACCACTCTATAGTGCAATCAGGCCCTCTCGGGTTCAACCGCCTCCATTATTCAGAGTGAAAAAATAAAAAATCACCCAACCTGCATAGCTGCCCTTCTTATGGACAGCCTGTGAGAGTGGGCGGGGACAGAAAACCCAAAATGGAAAGCAACCCCTTCCTTCCTTATAGGTTAAAATCAATGTACTCCAATATAACGTTTGTTTTCTGCACACAAAAACATTTCTGAAAAATCGTATGCAAACCTGGGTGCCACTGGCAGGGCTGCGGCACACATGGTGTACATTGATTTTAACCTATATGGGAAGGAAGGGGTGCTTCCATTTTGGGTTTCTGTCCCCGCCCACTCTCACAGGCTGTCATAAGAAGGGCAGCTTTGCAGGTTGGGTGTTTATTTTTTCTCTCTGAATAATGGAGGTCGGTTTGGGACCCAGCGAGAGGCCTGATTGGCCACCCATTAGGCTCAGAGCTCGAGGTCGTAAAGATTTTAGGGGGGGGGGGGGGGTTAAAGGGAAGCGCGATTTTGAGGAGATCACGTTGAAGTCCGTGGACCCCCGCATCAAAAAACACGTTTCTTCATCTATTTAAAGAGATTTTTCCCCTGAGTTTTGCCTGATCTTCGCCTATAAAAAAAGGTGTCTCATTACCAAGGTGCCGCACAAGAAACATCTCAAGATGGGTAAAATCAATGAGCGGTCTCAAGACCTTTGCAACCTTATTGTAGCAGAACATACTAATGGCATTGGTTACAGAAGATTTTTTAATCTACTCAAGTCTCCAGTGAGCACTAGTGGGGCTATAATCCAAAAGTAGAAATAAGATCATCTTACTATGAACTCGCCACAACCAGATGTTACACACAAGATTTCAGACCGAGAAGTGAAAATAATTCTTATTGGACAATTTAGAACACCAAGTTTAAAATATGACATATGAAAATGTCCCGACACTGGAAATACTTTCCTAATACATGTTGTATTCTATAGGACACCCCCTATTTCAATTACTCCAAGTCGAAGCCCCATTGTGGGGTTGAGAGTGAAGACCAGGGAGCTCCTTAGATTCCGTTCTTTGGCGTGGTAACATCAAGATCTGGCAACGATCCAGTGAATCCACCACATTACTCCTGTGAGTCGTTACACCCATATACCTACGTTTGTGGTGCCTTTGTCGATGGCTCTTTTATACAACGAAGATTGAATCCCTGTATAGGAATAAAGTGTGAAAACTAAGGGGTTCCTTGGACATGAACCCTCAATATTGTTATGGGATCCAACTTGTGCCACAGTTGCACCATTAGAATTACTTGTTACTGTATGCGAAGGTTAATTATTTATCTACTCTGGCTTTGCCTACCAATGGGTTTGGGGGTGGTCTTTTGTTTATTTTTAGGTGTTGTATCCCACCTGCCTGTGATCGTTATTGGTTTTGCTGGTAGATTTGAGGGGCCTTTTTAGTTTTATACATTTTGTGTGTGCCTATTTAATTTTCTACGAATAGTCACATGTGCAACCAATTAAGAAGGTGCCCACTGAAATCAAAGAAGAGCATCATGTAAGAAAGGTGAGAATAACACCCATTGCCGGCCATTACAGAGTGTCTGGCACAATGTTCGAGGTAATAACAAGATCATGTAGACTTTGGGAGGCACCAACAGACAACTGTAAAACAGCATTAAATATCAGACTTCACTATTCCCGAGTACAACCATATACGATTAGGTTCAGCCTGCATCTTTGGAACATTACCCCCTCGTCCTTTTTCAGAGAAAGGAGTGTAAATGTCCTTAACTTTCTTTTATGGGCAGGAATTTTCTTGACACTGTGGTTCCTATTCTAAATTGGAAAAATTGAAATTCAGCTGGTTGCCTATAAAGTAAAGGAGTAAGTTTTAAGCTTTAAGTGTTTGCTGCAGTTAACTGCAAATTAGCTAAACCATTCCCGTGCTTAAGCTACAGAATCTGCAGCTTTGAAGCAAGCTTTCCTGAGGCCAAGAAGACTTATTATTAATGTTATGTGATGTTCCTACCGCTGCCTAGAAAATGTCTTCGGTTGAATTAGAAAGTTTAAAATTTCAAAATAATCTCTGTGATATTTTGGTGTGAACTCTATTCTAGATACCATTCTCCATTACCTATGTCAGCTTGATCTTCTTAAGTTCAGAATTGCACTGCCTAACTAGAATACCTGAGGAACTCTTGGGAACCCAAACTTTGACTCAATATTAGGCCTCAAAAGTCCAGCAGAAGACAACCTTATTTGGAGGTGAGCATTGAAGTCAGTCTATTACTACTTAAAGGGGTTTTACCTAAAAAGTAAGTTCCTTATCTAACAGGCTGATACTCTCCTCTTGAGGCTTGAAAAAAGGGGCGTTGCGTTTTCTGTTTGTTTTAATAAAACAATGTACCTCCTCGTGATGTCATCGCTCCACTCCATGTAGCTTCCTGATATTACAGTCTTCTGTACTTGGATTAAATACATTGTTTGGATAATCCACAGGGGATAACTGTATTGTGCACAGAAGGGAAGGTAAGCAGGCAGCGCTCTTTCATTTGTTCACAAACTCATGCAGGGTGGGAGGAGGGCTGAGCAGAGAGTCAGGAAAGTGTTGCATGGTTTACTCAGTTTAATTCATTAAACCAGTGGATTCTCTATACAAAAGACACAGGATTTTTTTTTTCCAGTCTCTTTAAAGCTTGTTCATGTTCCCTTGCCATCAGGATTAGAGTGCTAAAATGCAAGCAAAGCCAGATCTGCTCCTGGTCAGCTCCTGGTCCATGTCTAATGTATCTGTTCAGGAATATAAGGGCATTGTAAGATGGCTTAGATCTCACAAGCTTTCACTTTTTTTAATGACATATATTTAGAAAAGTGATTAAATACCCATTTTGGAGGATCCCACGTCAATATTAGATCGTGGCAAAATCCCTTTAAGTCTATATTTTATGGTTTTACTACACATGTTTTGTAAAGATGGAGTAAGGGGTCTCAGAATTGTTTCCCTGGTGGACTCAATAAACTGTCTAATGCTGCTCATATTTTATTTGTAAGAGGTGGAAATTTGGAGAGTTGAACTTGTTTGTTGTTTTTCACTTTTTTTATACCTGGTTTTTTTTTTTCATACAATTTGATGCATGCAGTTTACCTCAAACCTTTAATGGTTGCAGGCACAATAAGCTTGGGTTTAAAAGGCACAGTATGCTTTTTCGGTTGCAAGCACACATGGTAGCACAGGAACTTGAACATTAGTGAATTCATTAGTTCTTTTCTTAAGCACCTAGTTACATAGTTAGTACGATTGAAAAAAGGGGACTGTCCATCAAGTTCAACAAGATGGGGGGGAAAAATTGCACCTCTTCGTCAGTGCGACTCCACCCCAAAAAAAGGTTGCATCTGGAGTGGCTGTTCTACAGTGCCTCTGTTAGTCCTTGGAGATGCAGCCCCTGCTCTCAGACAGCCCTGTCTATACATGACTTGCAAGGTTTCAATAGCCACTCCGTGTTGACAGCACCATGCACATGGAGGTCCTCATAATTGTACTAGCTGCTACAGAAATACTCTCAACCCTCCTTGAATGCTCACTCCAAATTGCTGTAAAAGCAAAACAGTATACGCTAATTTGAACTTCATCCAGGTCAATATCAATAGACCTGCCTGCCACAGGTTCACTTTACCTTTCTTCTGGTAGCATAGTTGTTTTTTCACTGATAAACAAAAAAAAGTTTTTTTCTCGACCCACTTTTTTAATTAACCTTCCAATGCATAGTCCCTCTATATGTGTCCTGTCCATTCACTGACAGGACTTCAACATTCTATGGCCATTATACTGGCCACAGGACTGGCCATCTTCTACAGCCCCTAAACAGTCCTTACTGAGTCCTTCAAACTCAAGTCTTCCCTGAACTTATAAAGTCCACACAATCTCTTTCAGAGCTAGTCTCCTCTATGGCCCCCATGGGACAAATCCCACAGCTAACTCGCATACTGACTTTCTATGATGATACTCATACGTTGATGCACCTCACTGCTGTGCCTATTCCTAAACTCAGGATCTCAAGCAATCCCCTCACACCTGCTATACAGACACTCATCCCTTGTCCTGACCTCCAGTCCACTAATGTTCTCAAGATGGACACACCACCACTGTTCTCCTGATAAACAAGCCTTTCTTGCCTCTAGTCCACAGATGCTCTCATGAAAGAGAAGCCATGCTCCCTTTCTCTCACAGGCTACAGCCATTCTCTTAGGCACATTGTTTTACCAGGCAGAGGTAAAGGGACCAAAAGGCAGAGGAAAAGAGAAAGGCAAAAAAGGCGGACCCAAAAAGTCCTGTGCAGCAGACAGTAACTTTGCTTTTTCCCAATAAAAAACTCCACTGTTCAGCCCAGGAAAAAATTTAGGGGGGCCAATTTTTATCTCTTTCCGGGGGACTTCTTTCCCCAATGCCCCCAAAGGATCTAGTGCTTCGGCCCTGGTGGCCAGGGTCACCCTGAAAAAACAGTATATACTACAACATTGCAAATCTCCAAAATTAGTACACCCCTCAATTTTTGTAAATTTTGTATTTTTATCTTTCATGGGAAACACTGAAGATATTAATTTGATACAATCTTTAAAATAGTCAGTGTACAGCTTTTATAGCTTTTTAAAAAGGGTGTGTACTCAAATAAATCAACCCGCCCCAAGTGTCAATATTGTGTGTGGCCCCTTTTTTCCAGCGTGCCTTAACTCTTTGGGCAGGGGTCACTAGAGTTTAGAGACGCAGCCATGGAATTCTTCCCTCCCCCATGACAACATCAGGAGTGGTGGTGTTTGAGACCTTTGCTCCCCCCTTCCGTTTGAGGGGGCCCACGTCTCAAATAGGGTCTAGGTTGGAGACTGCTTGGCCAGTCCACACCTTTTTCCCCCCATTTTCTTTAGCAATTCTGTCATCTTGGAAGTGTGTTTGGGTCGTTAAATGTTTTTTAAAACTGCCCTCCGGCCCTTTCTGGAGAAGGGATCATGCCTGCTTTTGTTTTTATTGGGGAATGTTTGGCATTGTACACGGCGTAATTGCGGGGTGTTTGGGAGTCGCGCTGATCGGCGACGTGTGGGGGGTGAGGGGGGGTGTCAGCCCACCGGCCCTATAGACTGTCATTACACGTATTCGACATGTCACTTATCTCCCCGCACGTACAATACGATCGTTCTATGAGTTCTATGAGAACGGTGGATTACTGTAATTTCGGCACGCATCTCGCTCATATTAAAGCGCAAATACGACGCGAAATGCACGCCGAAATGTGTCCGTGTGAACATAGCCTTTGTGTTTATCATTCTCACGATGAACTGTAGATCCCCACAGCCAGCAGCACTCATGAAGCCCCAAACCATGATACTCTCATTGGCGACAAGTCATTGACGACTTTAGTTAGGGCAGTTTCGGTAGAGTGTTGAGGTCGGAAATCAGATTGCATAGACTGAAGAAGTGAGTTAGATGAAAGATGGGAGGACAGTAGTTCAAGATACTGTATACGTGCTGTTCGAGGAGTTTTAAAGCAAATGGTTGCAGAGAGATGGGGTGGTAGTTAGACAAAGAGGATGGGTTGAGAGATGACTTCTTGAGGATTGGTGTGACTGTTGCAAGTTTGAAGGAGGAGGGGAAGATGTTATAGTTTAGTGATAGCTGAAATATATGGGTTAGGGCTGGGATAATCACAGAGTTGAGGTTGGGGATGAGGTGAGATGGTGTTGGGTCGAGTGGACTAGTAGTGAGGTGGGATTTGGAGAGTAGTGTGGAAAGTGTGTCGTGAGTGATGGTGGCAATGCGGATCATTGGAGAAGAGCATTGTGCAGATGTAAAGACAGGTCGTGGGGACTGTAACGGAAACTCTCTCTAATGTTGTCGATCTTGCTTTTGAGGTGTGTGGCAAAATCTTTAGCTGAGATAAGAGTGGAAGGAAAGGGCACCAGGGAACAGAGTAGGGAATTGAACGTGTGGAACAGTTGTTTAGGGTTATGAGATGGAGAAGATACGGGAGAGGCAAAGTAATCCTGTTTGGCAGAAGTAAGTGTAGACTTGAAGTTGAGAAGTGTTTATAAGTCTTCTGTGGAGTGTGCTTTCTTCCAGCACCGTTCTGCAGCTCCGGAAACTTACCTCAGTTTTTTTGTCAGCTCTTTGTGTCAGGACTGCCTATTGATTCGTTGAGTTCTATGGTGCAAGAGAGGGTTTAGGAGCGAGAACAAGTTTTGGA
>JAODAL010048053.1:0-29341 GCA_025379985.1 Phyllomedusa bahiana | reverse complement strand
AAGCCTTCGTTTCTGTTGGGGGCCGGGCCGTTAAGGAGTCGGGTTCCCCAAAAGGGCGGACAGAGGCTGGGATCAGTGTCAGGACCCCACTTGTCCGTGTCTTGTGTGCGTCCCTGACCATCCCTAACACCTCTAATTTCGTAAAAAAAAAAAAGAAATTTAAAAAATGATTACAACCTATAGTGGACAAATGGTAGATTATAGATATAAACAAATATTTGGTGAATAATAATATGTCTTGCACGCAAAATTTTGCAACTTTCAAAATCGCAAATTTTTCCAAATTTTCATGAAATTTTGATATTTTTCAAACAAGGATTGTATGGATAAAAATTTCTTACTAACTTAAAGCACAATGTGTCACGAGAAAACAGTCTCTGAATCACATGGATAGGTAAAAGTGTCAAAAAGTTATTCTCACATAAATTGACACATGTCAGATTTCAAAAATAGGGCTGTGTCAGGAAGGTCAAAACAGGCTGGGTCCTTAAGGGGTTAAGCATGGCACAACGTTCTACAGCACCCTGCAGGCTCTGTGCAGCCTGGAAATAGCTGTTTTTTAACGTGATTCGTGCCGAAGTAATTCGGAACGAAGTTATTTTTTGCCGAGAAATTCGGCGAAGTGAACGAACTGAACTTCGGGAAATTCGCCCATCTCTAATCACAACACTTAGAGGATGGTTACAGTTTTTTTATGTCATAGCAAATACACAGATCACAGATATCATACAAACCAAGGTTGAATAGCAGATTATTCCGGCTTCCTGAAACATACCTCAAAAAATTGAAGGTAAATTATTTTAATTATTAGCATAGATTTTTCCAGATAAAGTACAGGAAATATTATGTTATCACCTTCTAATTTGCATTTCTAACACAAAAATTGGCACGTCTAAAAAATCTAGTTAGACTTCAGTTAAAAGGGAATGTGTTCCCAGCCCTTACCAAGCTGTTGCACTTTGTTGCTGGGTCCATGTTTTCATTCCATTAGCAGAGTCATCAATTGTATCAATGGAAAGGTTTATGAAACTCCTTCAGAAAGGAAATGCAGTCTCAGTGTGGAAAAGATGTTGGTTGTTCCCAGTCATATGTATGTAGAATTTGGTACAAAAATAAATTAAATGTGAAAATTATTAAAGGAAACATGTAAGTAAACCAACTAAAATGTCAAAGTGTCTGGATATAAGGCTTCAAGCAATAAGTTAAAAATAGAAAATGCACCATAAAACAAAGTCAGTTGAAAAAGGAGTCATTGTGTGGGACAAAATTAAAATAAAGTACATATAAAAACCAGCACTAACACCTAAACAGAAGAGCTCAAGGTTAAGGTGGACTAAAAATCATGGAGTGTGGAGAATTGAATGAAAGTGATAGTCAGTAATGTTACCAATCTGCAATAGCCAAGAATATGATGCCTGAACTTTTGTCTGTTGCTCTTCTAATAAAACGTATTCCTGACGGACGGTCATAATAATATGGATCTAATTTTTTTTAGCCTTATGAAAGCCTTAACTTTTTTATTTTTCCATCTACATAGACATATGAGGGCTTTTATTTTGCGGGACAAGATGCACTTTCTAATGGTGTTAATCATATTACCATAAAATATACTGTGAAACGGCAAAAATGTGAAAAAAGTAATAGCGCTATGTTTGCGGGAAGTTTGTTTTTACACCATTCATTCTTCGATAAAAATGATATATTATCTGTATTTTACAGGTTGATACGCATCCGCCAATACCAAACATGTATGTTTTCGTACGATAAAAAATTCCAAACATTTTCTATTTTTGAAATTTGCGATGCGGCGCCATTTTCTGCGACCTGGGGTCGGAAGTGGGGATATCGAAAACATGGCAGCAATGGAAGCCTTCACAAAGCTTCCAGCTGCCATGTTAAGTGATCGGGAGTCGCAGCTTTCCCGATCGCAGTGAGGAACGGTGCCGTGGCCATCTTTGCCGCAGCATCTAAGGCCTTGTTCACACGGCTTATTTGGGCGCTGATTGGAGCCGTACTGCCCGCCGTATTTGCGCTGAAGTAAGGCTCCAATCCGTCCCAGTAACTACGGTAATCTTGTATAATGAAACAAGGCTTGTTCCAGCACTCGTGCTCCAGATATAATTCAAAATGGAAAAAACGCACTTTATTGAGGTGAATAAAAACAAATTAAAAATGCATTGCTGGCAAAATTTTACCGTTTTCAAGCCCTAGCAGGGCTCTTAATCGTAACATACAAAGAGCAATGAACAAACCTCTTAAATACCCCTCCCAGATCACAAAAATCAAACTGCACCTGAAAATTAACCCTTAGTGGTATACCAACAATGTTAAACATATACTAAACAAATGTACATATACAAAAATAACATATCTTTCTAAGCAGATGAAAAATAAACAAATATAATTACATATTGAACACAATATAAACAGAAGACTAATATAAATACAAGAGATCCGATCTGTAATTCAATCCCTGCGGATAGCGAGTGTCAAGAGTGAGGATCCATTATGCCTCACGATTGATAAGCGTTTATCCATTTTTCTTTTTGCTTAACTACGGTAATCCACAGTTCTCATAGAGAACTGTGGATTCCGTCTCTTCTCCCCGCTCAGCAAATCCGCCGTGGGGGGAGAAAGTGACATGTGAATTATTTACGGTGCGTACGCGCCGTAGATAATGACAGTCTATGGGGCCGGCGAGCTGCGTCCCCGCAATTACGCCGGCAATAAGTCGTGTGAACAAGGCCTAAGGAGTTAAACAGTGCGGGGGCAGTGGCGCCTCCCCTCCTCCCCTCGCGCACTGAAACCACCAGGTGTTAGCTGCAATTAGCCGCTGACACCCAGCGGCGGTGTAGTGGGATTGCACTGCGATCCTGCTACAAAGCCCCTTACCGGCAACATGACATTCTCATACATAATATATCGGTAAGGCGTTAAAATGATGCTGTAGAAAGCTATTACATTTCTTCAACCATTCATGATATGAATCTGCTTGTCAGGTGAAGTACCCGGACATAGAAAAAACATTTGGTGATGATAATGCATCTTGCCATAAAGCGTATTTGCCACACAATGTATTTACGGGGCGTAACTCGGCGTGAAATTGCGCTGCAATGCGTCAGAAATATGCCCTGCAAATATGATAAAATCATAGCACTCATTAAGAAAATGTAAGTGAAAAGGAGGCTGAGGCGTAGCACTGTTGAAAGTACACCATGTGAACTCAGCCTTATAGCTTTTGTTAAGGAAAGGCATAAGAGCTCAGTAACATGGCTGTAAACAGTCTAGATCTTAATTTAATAAAAAATGTATGGAAATTTAGTGGATTTTAAAAAAACTGGTCCATGATAAGACTCCATCCTGCAAAAGTTGAAAGGTCACTGTGAGAAAGTTGAAACCAGGTTGACATAGATATTGTTCATCATTAGGGAGGTCCATGCCTGAAAGAATTCAGTCTGTCAAGAAAGCCTGAGAAGACGCAACAAAGTACTAATTGGGATATTTTGTTGATAATTAGATAAACATATGCCACTAATTAACCTGTTAACACCACAGCAATTTTTTGTTTACATCGCATGTGTTTTCTTCCCTGCTTTCCAAGAGACATAACTTTTTTTTCTCTTTCCACACAGATGTTTAAGGTTTTTTTTTTTTTTTTATCAGGGGCAAGATGCACATTTTAATGGTACCATTGTCTGTACCATTTACTGACAATGTTTGAGGGATGAAATGTGAAAAAAATACAAATGCAGCATTTTTGGAGGGTTCGTTTTTATAATTCATTATTCTGTATAAATGACGTTATCTGTATTCTGCAGGTCAGTGCAATTTCGGTGATACCAAATTGTTAGTTTTTCATTATGTTTTAGTACTTTTAAAAAAACAAACACTTTGGCGACATCTATGAACTCCCCTGCACAATTTTTTGGGCGTAAATTGCAGCAAAAACTGCATTTGCACTGTTCTATAGATGCCGGCATACGGCCAAACTTCACTCAATATGCTCATGGCATGACACATTTTAATGCGCCTAGAATGTAGCATGATGCAAAACTGCCATACAAAGTTTGTTGCATAACATTCTATGCGCCAATGTTGAGTGTTATGAGCCACAAATGTTTGGCTTACAACACTTTCAATCATACCGCTGTGTTATACACTCCTCTATATTTATTTAGAACTAGTGTGTAGTGTCATTTTTTGCTACCGATAACTTGTTTATTTTTGCATCTGTTGAACTAAATGAGGGCTTGTTTCTTGTGGACTGAAATATAGTTTTTATTAGTATAATTTTGAATGTTACATTTTAATAGATTCATTTACAAACATGGTGATACCAATCATATGTAATGTTTGTCACAGTTCACACCGCGGCCCCTGTCTTGGGTTGCGGACGTGCATTCAACAGGACGATCCTCCCACCACAGGTACCTGGTCTGAGGAAAGAGGAACCGCCTCTGAAACGTCACCTGAGGCGCCCGGACTTGAGGATGTGCACCGTAGACACAGGCAACCACTCTCTCCTTGTAATATTGTACGTTTAAAATGGACATTACATGCTTTTGGCACTAATGTGCTGTAAATGATGTTCGATTATTGTAGAGCACAGGTTTATTACTGCTGAATATTTATTGAAAATCCTGGATATTGTATGGATATTTAAATATATTTAATATAAAGCAAATTTTGCATATATTTGGACTGGCTATATTTTTCTTCTGAGGTCCTTTACAAGAGGGGTAGTGGAGAAAAACCCCCGTGTCCAGCCCATATTCTGTGTCTCTACAGAACTGTTGCAGTCAAAAGTTGGCTTGATCTATATCCCCAAGTCTAACTCACCAGGCACCTGTGTTCCCTCAAGATGAACCCATGGAGGTGAATCGTGCTCATCTAACTATTGAACAATACACTCACTGGCTCAGTCTGAATTTGTGGCTATACTATGGCAGTGCCAAGCATTACCTGAAAAATTCCCCAGTTCGCCCGACTGCGCTCCAGAAACCGCAATGCCATGGTCTAGTGGGTGAGGTGACCCTGAGTAGTGATGCCTCTGTTCCTCATCTGACCACCCCGATCACCTTCAGTTTTGATTCTGGCTCTAAGTTTCAAGTTCAAATCATGTTGGGCTCTGGTTCTTCTGAGAACTTTATCCACCCTTCTCTGCTAGACAAGTATTATCTGCCTGTCTCCTGTCTGGATAATCCACTGCATTTCGCCTCCATCAAATGAGAGATTCTGAAGGAACCAGTGTGCGACCATACCAAGCCTCTGTCTCTTCAAGTTGGAAGTTCTCACAAGGAGAAAATCTCATTCTATGTTTTGCCTAGTTCTTCAGCTTCTGTACTTCTGGGTGGCCCATGGTTCCAGCTTCATGCTCCATCGTTTGATTGGAAAATGGGTGAGGTTACCTATTGGGGCGAGCAATGCCAATCAAGCTGCCTCAAGTCTGCCCTTCCAGTGCAAATCCACCCACCTGCACCAGTTGCTTCTGTTGTGCCAGCTGTGGAGCCTAAAGCCCAAGAAGATCTTCTGGACTGTCAAGTCATTTTGGATTCCAGCCCCACTTCTCCCCCCTGCTTACCATTTCTGCTGTTTCTGCTCTCCAAGTGCAAGAAGTTAACCGAGACTTGCTAGACATTTCCTCTGAAGACAGTTTTTGGGATATCGAGGAGTAAGTGGTTACCCCAGGTTATTTTTGGGGTACCCAGCTAACCCAGAGGAGAGAGCTAAACAGAGGGTACTGTCAAAGTTCACACTGCGGACCCTGTCTCGAGCCATGGATGTGTCCGTGCCTGAGCTGCTGGTCCCACTGCAGCTCCCTCAGCGGGTGTCGTACGGCCAGTGTCCCCATTCTTGCCAGTGTCCTTGCTGCGGCTCCAGCTTTTACCATACACTCACCTGTCCTTCCTCCTGCTGCTGCTCATGATCCTACACAAATCCGTCCTCTGTGAATTCCTTTGCGTGCGGAGGGGCACACGCATGACAGCTTCCTTAGATGTAAAGAGACAGTGTATTAATTACCTGTCCAATGACTATGGCCTCATATGTTAAAAGGAGCTTCATGGGGTCAGTTTGCTGGTGTTCATCCTAGAATCCTGAGTCCAGTTTACTGTGCTCTTGCTGAGTTAACCCCTCTGTATCTATAGTGATTTCCTGTATTTAACCCTTCCCTATCGAGTGTTTACTCTATTTCTGGTGTTTCCTGCCATTGTACCTGCCAGTTATCTGTCTGAGACTCTGTTACCTGCCTATGGCTATACCCACCAGGACCCGTTAGCTCTGCATCTACCCGGTGTCCTTGTCCTGCACCTCGACTGTCACCTCGAGTAGCTACGTCAGGGCGTGGCATCACTTTAGATTAAGACATCATAGCTGCGATCATAGTGGCTTCTAAGAGGTTAAACAGCAGAAAACGAAGCCAGCTCTGTTCCCTGCTGTTACCGGTGGGTGTCAACTACAATTAGCCAGCCTTTTATGTAATGGAATTGCAGAGCAATCCCATTACATAGAACTTTATAGAGCCCATAGAACCTTACCATGAAGTGCTCATAGGTTATGCATCGGTAATGGGTTAAGATGACACTGATTTGCCCATGCCCTGGAGCACTGACAAAACGTAAGTGATTTAAAAAAAGCTCAAAGAATGATGGGGGCTCTAATCTAATAAAGATTGATACTTTTTATGAATTTATGGTCACTGTATTTTTCATTTTGTATATTGTCTATAGTGATATAGTGACTACTATATAACTCTGGACCAGGCACCCTCAAACTGCGGCCCTCCAGCTGTTGGGAAACTAAAACTCCCATCATTCCCACTATTATAGATTATATAAATGCATGATGGGAGTTGTAGTTTCCCAACAACTGTAAGGCCGCAGTTTGAGGATGCCTGCTCTGGACCATTTTGTGAATTGGTATTGTTCACAAACAGTAAGGCCGGGTTCACATCTACATAAGAAGTTCCGTTCTATCGCAACTATGGAAAAAATGACAGACACTGTGGTGAAAGCCTGGTAGAGCCATTATAGTCAATGGGGTCTGTCAGGCTCCATTGATGTACGTTGGAAAATGGGTCTGTTGTCAGATGTGAACCTGGTCTAAGAATGAAGTTCGCAGTGAACATAAATTTTGCAAAACGTATCAAGCTTAAATCAAGGAAACATGTTTTAAAAACCTTTCTTTGGCATCTGAAAATAAGAAACATATGTGTAACCTGTGTAATAGTGGCATGTCTGGAAGACCTTTTGTCCCTTCTGTGCATTAGTTTAATAGCAAAAAGTGAAGACCTTAATAATATCTGACAAAATAGTTTCTAGGGAGATGCTGCCTGGTAACCCCAGTGAGAGAATTGAGGTTGCTAGGTAACATACTGCATCTAGTAACCAGACTGTCAGACATGATTAAGCTGTTTAACGCCAAGCTGGACTGGCATTATACTGACAATAGAGAAGCATCCAAGCCATTCTGCACCTCAGCATGTGTTATTCAATCAGCTTTGTCATAAGATTATAGTGTCATGTAATCATGACAGGTTGACTCTTCTATTATACCTAATTGCAGGGCCGTCTTTTCCATTGGGCCAGGTAGGCGCTTGCCCGGGGGCCCCACAGCCTTGGGGGGCCCCTCCCGGGCAGCCGCCTACCTTGCCCAGTGGAGCGACAGCCCCTGCGGCGGGTCTGGGCAGCGCGGCCGTCTGCAGGATGCCGCCGGACCCGCCGCGTCTTTAAGCAGCGCAGGAGATGATGTCATCCCCTCCTGCGCCGCTGTATATCCTCGGCTGGCAGCCCCGCAGGCTTCCGGCCTACAAAATACCGGGAGCAACGTCCCAGCATAGGCGGGCGTGATGATGTAACGCCGCTCACGCCAGAAACAAGCACCAGGAGCGCGGACCACAGCAGGGAGCGCGGAATGGTAAGTAAGAGTTTTTTAAAAGTTTTTTTTAATCTACAGGGGGCATATACTACAGGGGGCATGGCTACAGGGGACATGGCTACAGGGGACATGGCTACAGGGGACATGGCTACAGGGGGCATGGCTACAGGGGGCATGGCTACAGGGGACATGGCTACAGGGGGCATGGCTACAGGGGACATGGCTACAGGGGACATGGCTACAGGGGACATGGCTACAGGGGGCATGGCTACAGGGGGGCATGGCTACAGGGGGCATGGTTACAGGGGGCATGGCTACAGGGGACATGGCTACAGGGGACATGGCTACAGGGGGGGCATGGCTACAGGGGACATGACTACAGGGAGCATGGCTACAGGGGACATGGCTACAGGGGTCATGGCTACAGGGGGCATTGCTACAGGGGACATGGTTACAGGGGACATATACTACAGGGATCATGGCTACAGGGGTCATGGCTACAGGGATCATGGCTACAGGGGGCATATACTACAGGGGGCATATACTACAGGGGGCAAGGCTACAGGGGGCATGGCTACAGGGGACATATGCTACAGGGAGCATGACTACAGGGGACATGGCTACAGGGGACATGTCTACAGGGGGGAATTGCTACGGGGGATCATGGTTTACAGGGGGATATACTACAGAGGGGCTTTAAAATACAGGGGGGCATTGCTACAGGGGGCATTGCTACAGGGGACATATACTACAGGGGGCATATACTACAGGGGTATATGCTACAGGGGGCATATGGTACAGGGGGCATATGCTACAGGGGGCTTATGCCACAGGGGGCATATGCTACAGGGGACATATGCTACAGGGGGCATATACTACAGGGGGCATACAGTATATATAAGGGGGTATATACTACAGGGGGCTATATAAAGGGGGCATACAAAAAGGGGCTGTTATAAAGGGAAGTATTTAAGGGGGCTATGTAAGGGGCATTATTATAGGGGTATATACAGGGGCTATATTCTTCTGGGCCATAATTTAAAACAGGGGGCTATATAAAAGGGGCCCATACATCTTACAGGGGCTTTTTAAACCTCCCTACAGGGGCAGCATATGTACCTACAAGAGCTGTATACTATCTACTAGGGTCTACATTTCCTACCTACTCAATGGTGGGTAACATTAATTTCCTATTTATTTAATGGGGGTGTCCATAAAAACATGTTGGAAAGGATTCTAAGAAGTTTGGGGGGTTACATTCTGCAGGGGACAGTGTTGCGGCCGGGAAGAAGGTTTTGTTCAATGGTTGGTCTGGACAGAGAAGAGGAAAAAGAACGATTCAAGGAAAGGGCCCCGATCAGAAGGGAGGACGTCTACGTGTGAGTCCCTTTATAATCAGGGGTTACTTTGCTTCTTTTATTCGATACAATCAAGTGCCCGTATCTCTGTCATGTAATGGTGACCTGAGCTCGTAGATGGTGGTGTTGTAGGTCAGAAGTTTGTTAGCAGTAATGTATATGTTTCTGTGTGTTGTTGGGTTTTGTTTTGGGGGGGGCGGGGGCGGTGCACAGCTCTGCCCAGGGGCCCATAGTGCTGTAAAGACGGCCCTGCCTAATTGCCATTTCTAAAATAGCCACTACAGCAGACTCATAAGGCCACTATATAAATGAACCCGGCATGTTTCTCCCCAGCAATTTACAGCCACTGATGTATCTACCTGTATACACAGCACCATCGGCATAACTACAGTAAAACTCAAATGGCCATAGGGTTTTCAAAGAGAGGTTCCAAATGTTCACGTTATACTTATATAAAGCAGTCATTTTACAGTTTAGTGAAGCAATGTTAGCAAAATCTTGGTAAAACATTGCTTTGGTACTGCACATATATAAAGTGTGTGATGCATGTGAAGGAGGAGTGTGGTACAGATCCTAAGTGGCAGGCAAGGGTAGCAGATATGCATGGTTGTTATTGCTGGGAGGAGGAGTGCATCTGTCTAACTGTTCCTGCTTGTCCTCTTCTCCTTCTGTTTCCTGTAAGCTCCCAGGCTGATGGTCTGCCTGCTAGCATGTTCTGCCTCACTGCCAGCTAGTGATTAGATGATCCCTAATGCTGGTTACTAGTAACAGGATCTTTCATCTACAACTCACAACCCAATGCAACTGAACTCCGAAACATGGCGGGCTCTCTCTCTTATCTAGGCCTGCAGCCCCTCCCTTCTCTTGGCTGTAGGCCTTCCCCCACTCTGTAGTGCTCAAAGCACCCCTGCATCTATTAACCCCTTAACTCACCACTGTCAAAATAATATGGCTCCTCTATTGATATATATATATTGATATATATATTGATATATATATATATATATATATATATATATATATATATATATTGATATATATATATATAGGCCATTATTATAATTCAATGTTTTTAACACTTAATTTATAATTTTAAATAAGGGGAAATAGTTATTGGATTAGACTATGTAAGAAATTCTGAGTTCAAACGGAATCAGTTTTGGGGAAGAAAGGTATTTTTGAGTGCCTTTGAACGTTGGCATGGTTGACAGAATTTTTTTTTTTTTTTTTTTTTTCTTTTTTTTTTTTTTTTTTTTTTTTTTTTTTTTTTTGTTTTTGTTTTTTTTTCTTTATTTTTTTTTTTTTTTTTTTTTTTTTTTTTTTTTTTTTTTTTTTTTTTTTTTTTTTTTTTTTTTTTTTTTTTTTTTATAATTTTAAAAAAAAAAAAAAAAAAAAAAAAAAAAAAAAAAAAAATAAATAATAAAAATAAAATAAAAAAAAAAAAAAAAAAAAAAAAAAAAAAAAAAAAAAAAAAAAAAAATAAAAAAAAAAAAAAAAAAAAAAAAAAAAAAAAAAAAAAAAAAAAAAAAAAAAAAAAAAAAAAAAAAAAAATAATGGAAACAAAAAAACCAAAAAAATTTAAAAAAACAAAATTTTAAAAAACCCCAAACTTGCGCCATGTTCGCAGGTTGCTTTTTGGGGTGGGATGTTCATTCTTTGGTATAAATTATGTGTTCTCTGTATTCTACAGGTGGATAAGATTCCAGCAACACCAAATATGTATAGTTTTCTTTATGTTATACTGCTATAAAAAAGACAAACATCTTACTATTCTTTAAATTTGCGACACAGCGCCATTTTCTGTGACCCATAACTTTTTTGTTCTTCTCCCTTTGGACCTGATTGAGGGTGCATTTTTTGCAGGCTTAAGTGTAATTTCTATTGGTACCATCCTGGGATAGATTTTTTTTATCACTTTTATTTACATTTTTAGGGGACGTGAAATGATCAAAAAATGCAATTTTGGCATTCGGAATTTTTTTCTTTCTTCAGTGTTGAGAGTATAGAATGAATGATGTTTTAATAGATCAGATTTTTATGGATGCGGCGATACCAGTTATACGTAACTTTTATAATTTTTTGCAAAATGGAAAATAGGGGGTGATTTGAACTTCTAAATTTTTTTTGTTTATACTTTTTTTTCTCACAGTAATATTGAGTCTCCCTAGGGTACTTGACCATTAGGGGGCTTGATTGTCAGTATACTCTATTGCATTTAATCAATAAACGATAGCAGTTCTAGCAATTCCTGCCTCGGGCAGGATGTGTTAAAATTGCAAACATGGCAGCAATGGAAGCCTTCACAAGGCTTTAAGCTGCCATGTTAAATAATTGGGACACCGGAATCTGGATGTGGGGGTCCAGATTGGAGTGACCTCATTCACTTACATGCCGTAATCACCACAGCGTCTAAGGGGTTAAACAGCAGAGATCAGAGTCGGCTCTGATCTCTGCTGTAAGCCACAGGTGTCAACTATATCTAACAGCCAGCACCCTCCGCGTATGGAGCAGGCTCAGGTAGGTTAAGAGGTTACAGATGCTTAGTTACATCATTAACTCCTTCCTATACACATATGTACAATGGATCGCAAAAGTTTTCACATCCTGAACGTTACAGTCACAAACTTTGTATTTTAATGATTGTTTATGTGAGAAAGCACAAGGAACACAAAGTAGCACGTATTTGGGAAGTCTAAAGAAAATGATACATGCTTTTTCAAATTTTTGCAAATTAAAAATCTGAAAAGTGTGGTGTGCATATGTATTCAGCAGGTCCCTGTACTCTGATACCTTAAATAAAATCCCTTGTAACCAAGTGCCTTTCAAAGTCATCTGTATGTAATTTATTCTCAGTATAGCTACATTTGTTTTGTGACGAACAACTCAGAGGTTTGTTGGAGAATATTAGTGAACAAACAGCATCATGAAAAGCAAGGAACACACCAGACAGCTCAGGGATAAAATTCTGGCAAGGTATATTGCAGGGTTAGGTTTTAAAAAATAATCTAAGCCTGAACATCTCACAGAGCACTATTCAATCAATCATCTGTAAATGGAAGAAGTATGGAGCAACTGCTAACCTACCAAGACATGGCTGTGCTCCTAAACTGATAGCCCAGACAAGGAGAGCACTAATGTGAGAAGCAGCCAAGAGGCTCAGGATCACTCTGGAGGAGGTGCAGAGATACACAGCTCAGGTGGGAGAATCTGTCCACAGGACAACTATTAGTCGTGTACTCCGTAAATCTGGCCTTTATGGACGAGTGGCAAGAAAAAAGCTTCTAGTGGCTTTTTGAAAGCAAGCCACAGAAGTTCAGTTTGCAATAAGTGAAGTAGGGGACACAGCAAGCATGTGAAAGAAGGTGCTCTGATCAGATGAGACCAAAATCAAAATTTTTTGCCTAAATGGCAAATGCTATGTGTGGAAGAAAGCCAACACGGCACATCACCCTGAACACACCATCCCACCATGAAGCAAGGTGGTGGCAGCAGCATGCTGTGGGGAGGCTTTGCTTCAAGAGGGGCTGGGAAACGGGCCAGGGTTGATGGAAAGATGGATCTAAATACAAGGCAATCCTGGAGGAAAACATGTTGGAGGCTGCAAAAGACTGGGGCATAGGTTCACCTTCCAGTTGGACAATGACCCTAAACATACAGCCAAAGCTACAATGGAGTGGTGTAAATGAAAGCATATTGATGTGTTACAATGGGCCAGTTTAGACCTAAATCCCATAGAAAATCTGTGGCAGGACTTGAAAATTACAGTTCACAAAGTTTGCCAACCAATCTGACTGAGCTAGAGCTATTTTGTAAAAGAGAAATATTTCAGCCTCTGAGTAGGACATGTATGAAAACTGTCCAGGTGTAAGAATTTCTTTGTTGCCCATAGCAACCAATCAGGTCTCCTGTTTCATTTCAAATAGTGCTCTGAAAAGCTGATTAGTTCCTATGGGCAACATAGAAAGTCTTAGACCTAGATTGTTTTCATACATGAGGCCCTTGGCTCAGACACATCATTTCTAAATATTGTAGCTTTAAAGCAGTATAGAATGCGCTAGTATGTATGAACCAATCCTACTGTGGTTCAAGCAATTACATATACAATTAAATAACAATAAGATAAAATTAATATCAAATTATATCATCTAAAATGTTTAAAAAAAATTAAATAATATTAAATTAATATTAAATTATATTTTATAAAATTAATAATAAAATAATATAAAATTAGAGAACCAATACAACATCTACCATAAATCTCATTATTATAGTATTATAATTTTCTATAAGTTTTATAGGAGGTAATTTTATATTTTTTGAATATTATATAATTAAATATTAATTTTATATTATTCAATTTTACATGATATGTTTAATAATTATCATAAATTAGTTTGTATTACGTTAGGGGTATAATTTGAGGAAATAATTGATATTTTGTACCCTAGTGGCATATGTAGTTCGTCTACAACAACTTTGGCCTCAGTCAGCCAATTTTAACTTGGTCCGGGATGGTATTCTTTTGTTTTTGGTTTTCTGACAGTTTTGTGCCTACTTTTGGCATTACAGATTCCTAAATGTGTCTAATACTGTCGTGACACTTGTATGCACAAAAGATGTGCAGAGTTTGGAATACGGTGGTTCATGCATCTATATAACAGGGCTACAACAGTTTTTTGGCCCAAGATACACCAAAAAAGTGGCACAGCTCCGTTCCTTAATGTTGCTCTAAATGTACAAAGCTGGTAGAGACATCCCACAACAGACTGCAGTTGTCATTGAACCTAAAGGTGGTTCTAAAAAGTATTGACTCAGGGGGGGTGAATAAATATAAATGATACAGTTGTTTAATTTGCAAAAATGTGAAAAAAGTAAATAGCATTTTTATAAACACTTCACAAATACTTGCTACTTTGTGTTGCTCTAACACATAAAATATCAATAAAATAAAAATGAGGAACAGTTCAAGAGATGGCAATAGTTTTGCAACCCACTGAACACTCTCATTATAAACATACATAATACCATACAATTTGTCCCACCCCCTACAGAGATATGCCACACTGCATAGATACACACCTCAGAAGTATACTCTAGAATAAAAAATCTGTGCTGATAATTTGCCACTTCAAAAGTATTCAGCTATAGAATAGTACCTATAAATCACATGTCAAACTCAAAGCCAAGGGGCCAAATCCAACCTGCTGTGCAATTATATGTTGCCCTCTAGACAGTGTTGCACTGGGGTGCTTGGGGCCCATCAGTGCAATCAACGGTGCCCACCAGTGGAGTTGATTCATTGGGCCCACTCTACAACTATTGTATATGACTGCACATGCCTCTTGCTTTCTGCCTTTCTTTGTCTGCCTTTCCTCCTGAAAATTAATCCCATACTGCAATGCCCAAGGGCCCACAATACAGAAGGGCCAGCTCTCCACTCCCTTTGAGGATGCAGCCAGCACTTGGCAGAGGCAGTGGTGCTAGCACAGGGAGCAAGCATCATTTTGGATTTGGAGCTCTGTCATACATCTCCACATCGCTCTTTTCAGCAAATCACAGGCACTGGCAACCCTATCCAGACACCCTAGCCATCCTCCAAAGACCTTCAATGGCCCTATAGAGGGCAACCATAATGCCGATGTGGCCCTCAGTGAAAATGAGGTTGACACCCCTGATCTAAAAAATACAGGTACTAAATAATACAACTACACAAAGAGCAAATATCTCACTACACATATTTCCATCATGCTGTTACCAAACAGTTCCAAATATGCCAAAACCAACATTACCAATAACTCCACTACATAAGGGCCGAATTATACTGCTAGAATATGACCACATAATAGTACCATACTGTTACTGAACAAAGTAAACTGTACTAGTACCAATATAACTGGCCATACTGTGACCATATAGTGGTATAGGCTTCCTAGCGCCCCCTTCCCCCCCCCCCTCCCATCCCGGCATTGCTACAGTACCTTCTCTCACAGATACGGTATGGGGGTGTCATGAAGCTTATCCCAAATCTACAAAATAGCAATCACCAAATAGCATCACTATAGCTGGTACTTGGCATTGCACATGTTGATCTTATGCTTGTGTGGCACTGCTTGAACATGGAAGTCCATTTCCTAAAGTTCCCCACCCATATTTATTGTGCTAATGTCCCATGCAGGAGAATTTTAGAACTCTGTAGAGAGTGAAATAACGAAGGTCATACTTTCCAAAGTTTTCCCTCTTAATTCCAAGAGATTTTAGACCCGCCACTGGGAATTCCTCCCATCTGCCGCAATTGCCCCTAATTCCAGCCAGGAAAGTTCATTTTGGGGGTGATTTGCATAAATCCTGATTAGTGATGAGCGATTGTGTCAATTATTGTTACCAAATCATAGTCGATATCGGCAATTTTCATGCCAATATCCGATAGCCAATAATGGATAATCGCTGATGACCATTAAAGTCTATGGGAGAGGAACAACAGCTTAATTCTTACATCCAAGAGGTGAGGAGGAAAGCTGAAGTAACATCCACCAACAGTAAACTGATGAGATAGATAAATTTACTATCCCTTGTCCCTGTACTCACAGCATGACCCTTTAAAAACCTACAAGTGGACCCACAAATTTAAAAGTGACAGAAGGCAGTATAATTTGAGCCATCCATGTTTAGTTGAACTGGACAATGACTATGCCTGTCCTTTACCACAGCATGGACCCCTCAAACCTTCATGACCCACAGATTAAACAGTTGCCGGAAGAAATTATCTTTGAACCCACCATTTTAGTTTACTTGACATTGACTATGACTGTCCTGGACCGCAAGCATGACCATTAAACCTGCCTGACCCACAGATTAAAAAAGTGCTGGAAAAAGGAGTCTTGAAACCCCAAACCATTTTTAGTTGAACTGGACATTGACTATCCTGTCCAGTACATGCAGCATGCAGATGCCTAACAACTGAAGAAACAGAATTGTGCGACGCTGTTCTTACTGAGATTCACAGGGCACCGACCAGCCAGCGCTGACAGGCCTGACGGTCCTGCAACGACGATCCACTAGGCTTGCGTGGTGTCGCCAGCACTGGAAGGAGCCACCTTCTCTCGTCACAACCAGACCTCCATGTCCTACAGCACTCTTTGCTTCTCTTACCACCTGCAGTTCGTTCCATGTTCAGAAGATAAAAATTTAAAAAAAAGTATGGAAGAGTTTTTGACATCCTCTTATTGAAAGACGGCAAATCACAGCTGTTCTTATCCCTCAACTTTCACAGCCAACTGAATCTAGAAACAGTAATTGTTTCTACCAATATCTGTGAAATGGGGGTCTGGTGGTAAAGAACCGTAAGACCATAATCAACAGTGTTTCTTCTTCAGTCCTGAGATTTACAACTGCCCACATTTAGTACGATCATATATAGTTTCCAACAAACTTCGTACAAATAGCACGATTAGCCGCCAAACAGAGACGCACTAAGTGAAATAGAAGTATTAAAAAGTTATGTGGATTATCATATGGCTGTTTTTGCCACAACTGACAACACTAATATACTATAAAATTGTATAACACAATATGCGTACAATCTGTAGGCTCTTTGTGGCCACAACAGACCTCACGACTTCAATAAAACTATCTAAAAAGTAATATGGATAAGTAATGCCGGTTTGGAAACACTGACACGCATTATATGCAATAGAACTGAAAAAACAGGGACAATTTCAGAGCTCCTATCAGAGGTTACTTGGCCAAAAAAGTGGTAAAAAAACATGCTTTTTTCTATTCAAGGTCACAGAACACACTGAGCTGCACAATATCTTCCCTTCCTTCAAAAGCCACTTCCTCCTGCCGCAGCGCAACCCAGATCCATCTCGTACCCCCAAATATCCCCCCCCCCCCCCTCCTTCTCCGCCCCCTCGCAGCTCCGTGGCTGGAAACACCAGAAGATATTTTTAAACTTTCCTACTAAATAGAATGAAATTCTCAAATCTAACACTATTCCTAAGACTATAGCTAGTGGATTGTATCTTGTATTAGTAAGAGACTATCTCTCAGACTGTTTAGAACAGCTATTGGTTAAAACGCAGACACATCCTTGATGTGAAGTCCGCATAGACAAAAATGAGCTGAACAGAAATGCAGTTGATAGAATAAAAAGAGGTCACGTGATTTTTGCAGCCAATGAGATCATACACCGCAAAGAGGTGACGCTGTACATCCTCCTCACCCCCCTCTATCCTTAGAGCTGATTGCTGGTCGCCAAAATGACAGAACGTGAAAAATGGAGCGATAGTATAAGATTATCTGTAAGATTGTCACCTAAACTATCGCGTGATCCGAAATTTCCGATAAACCTAAAAACCGTGCTGATTTCAACTTTTGCTGATAATATCACTCATCCCTTATCCTGATCCTTTGTGTACAAAGTCTTTAAGAAGAAACATAAGTGCATAAACGTTGGTAAGATTGAGGTGAGGTGTTTTTTCTGTCCCACAAACTCAGAGAGGTTGTCCATTTAAAAAAAAAAAAAATTATACTGAAGGACTAGGGATGTATGTTTAAAAAAAGAAAATAACAAAAACGTAATCAGTCCCCACCATGTTGACACATCCATTGTGCATGAGGCCCTGAAGCCAATCGCTGGCCTCAGTGGTCTTGTGCCATTCATAGAGGAAGAGACCACTGAGGCCACTGACTGCTGCCATGTGATGTCATTGTTGGAGATAGTTTCAGACTAGTGTGCCTGGCTGTCTATCCATGGGGTTAATTCTTAGGGCCCAAGAGTGAAGTTAATTCATGGGGCCCACCATTGGAGTTGATTCTTGGGGCCCATACTTCAGCTACTGTACATGACTGCTCATGTGACTCTTGCATGCTGGCTCTTGCTTTCTTCCTCTATTTCTATGCCTTTCCCTGTGAAAAGTAACCCCACTCCTGCTATGCCCAGGATCCCACCTTGCCCAGCGGTTTTAAATGGGATTTCCCCTTCTCTCTTGAACATAAAGGTAAATCAAGTTTTTTTTCTATTTTAGCCCTTCCTTGACCCACAGTAACTTTTATCAAACTAACATAAAAGCCAATTGAACACTTGGTTAGGTTTGTGTCTGAGTTTTTACTATTCACTTCACACTAATAGCAGAGTTGACCAGAGCAGACCTATCAGATGAAAATTTTGACAAACTGACATGTTGCAAAAGATGGTATCCTATGACAGTGCTATGATTATAGTCACTGAAATCTTCGGAATGACTAATATTACTACCAGTACTTGTCCATAGAGATTTTGGGCAACATGTATGAACGGGACTGCACCATAAGTCTGGCATCTTTTCAGCCCAAAAACTGGCTCTGTTTGGTATATTTGTAATCAGGCGCACTGCAAAATTAGGTGCATTATAAAGCACCCGTGGCTCTTTGTAATGTGAATAAAATGGGGGGCGTGCTGAAGGCATGTCGCACTACAACTATACGAAGCTACTCATTTATGACTTTTAAATGGCAAAACCAGGTGCATTACTGCTGGAACAGGAAGAACCAATGTAAAAGTGTTGTACCTGAGCCAGAATTGTCGTTTTGTAGCTAGAAAGCGCTAAATCTATGACCCGCAGTAGAACAGGTTCGTAGATTCAGGCGCATTCTACACTACTAATGCATGCAAAAAATGGCATCTGGGCACCAAAATACATACATGTCGCCCTTCATAAGTAAATGGATTTTCTTATACCTGTTTGCTTTAAGTATGCCTGAAAAGCCAGAACTCAATAACTAGGAGTGGTGTTCACATACTTTTGCCCACACAATACCTGGATAACCTGCATATTTATAAATACTTGTAATATGAAAGTGCCCTCAGTACCTTGTATGTGCTGCTATTCCTCATTGTTATAGAGGGTAGACATTTAATTTAAGGTTAATGACTGTAATTTGAGTTGCAGGATTATAAGAATAGTACATACCTTTACAGCGGGAAACCAAATATCAATATTGCAATTATTGTTTTCCTATTGTTTTCTCTTTGAGACTTTGTGAAAAAAGTAAAATCTGTAGCTTTTAATATGAATAATGTATCTATGGTAACAGCCATTTCTTGAGGATAATGACTCTGCGGCAATCAGTAAGTGTTCTAGATTCTTTCTGAAACATTCAATTAGCTTTATAACTGTTTACATGAATTCATTAATGAAACCAATATTTTATCCTTTATTATTACCATAAAATAAAACATTCCAACACAACTTCACAGAAGATTTTTTTATTTTGCAAATATTTAAATTTACGTTCCAGATCTCAAGGCTGAAATCCCACAAGAGTTTTTCTGTGCAGGAATGTAAATATTCCACATACCTATTAATTTAATGTAATGTCTCACGCACCCTTGATAAGTCACTTTATTTTTCAGTGTGATTTACTACTACAAAAGTTTGGGACTGAAGATTGTCTTCAACAGAACCAGAAGAAGAATTGTATTACCCTGAATGCACATGCAACAATAACAAGTGACTGCTTACATCTAACATGTTTGCTAGAGTGATAGAAAATTCACCTCTTAAGATCACAACCTATTTTGACCTTCAGAACCTGCCAATTTTTTGGTTATACCTTTGCTTTTCAAGAGACATGTTCTTTATTTTTGCAATAGCAGATATACAGTTATATATATATATATATATATATATATATATAATATATACTATATATATATTATATATAATATATATATATTATATATATCTGGCATACGTATATATGAAGACTTACACATAAGACATATTGTGTGGTATAAATGACATTTAAAATGTATTCTTGGGTATTATAATGATTACACCAAATATGCACTTTATGTTTGTTTGTTTTCTTTCTATACAAAGAAATTATTTTATAAAAAAGTTTTGCTGCCATTTTCTGATAGACATAACTTTTTGACTTTGCCAAACGAAGCGTTTGACAGTTACTTTTTTGTGAGATGAGTTGACATTTCTGTTGGAACCATTAAGTATGTTTTATGGCGTTCATAAGGTGGGTTAAATAGCATGGCAACTTACCATTTGGGCCATAATGAATACAGCTTTAGCAACTATGTGTACTTTCTCCATTTTGTTTTATAGAATAAGGCATTTTAATGGTGTAAGAGATTTTTGTTTTCTTTTTGTTATGAATGGCAGGAATTCTCCTGCCACTTCATCTTTTTCTGCTTGTTAGGCCAGCAGGAGTTTCTATGTTATGTCTGTCTTCTTGTCTGTGTTTGTTTGGAGTGATTGCATGACAACTACTCATGATCCTTGCTTATCATCTAGCCTGGGTTTGCACACCTGAGCTCATTCCGCCTCTATAAAGCTCAGCTGCATAGAGCAGTCTATGCAGAGTATAGGTTTGGATCCTGCCTAGTCCTACAGTGTTAGAATTTTCTGTGTGTCAGTCAGTTGTGTCATACTGAAGTATCTTGATTCTTGTCTCAGTCTTGTTTTGTCTACTTTTTGTCTTTGTGGTTTTTCAGAAACAGAGATTTAGTGTTTGTTCAGTTTCTGTCTACTTTTGGTCATTGTAGCTTTCTATAAATAAAGATTTGGGACGACATGTATGAAGGAAGGCGCGTCGAAGTAAATAGTCGAGTCTCATTTTCAGTGTATAATGTCCCTGAATCTATGAAAAAAATTTTGGTGCATTCATAAATGGTGTGTAAAGTTCGACGTGCCTTGCCTATGCGTTAGGCGCATTTTGGAACTTGTATTAAGGTTATAGACGGACTGGAAATAAGAGAAAAATCATGAGAATAGTCAGTGAATAGAAACTATGGTACTGATCCTGCTTGGAGGACCACAGGTCCCAGCAAGACCTGTGCTTTGCTGGCTCTTGCCGTATGTGGAATAAAAGGTCAGAGCAGCAAAAATACATTTCACATTTAATGTAGTCAAAATTAAAATGTAAAAAATCTGAACAACTTAATCAGTGGGTTATTTAATGTAAAATTAGTTTCAGATTCTATGAATTTTAAATAAATTTTATAGGAGATATTTCTATATTTTGGGGATATTATATATTTTTATATTAATTTTATATGATCACATTTTTCATTAAATTTAAATAATTAAATTTTAAACATTTTAATAATTGTAAATTGTTTTTATTAATGTACTGATGTAAGTTGAGAAATATATTACATTTTTTCCCCTTACAGCAAATCTAGCTTCACTTCGACGCCTCAGGCTCAGGCAGACCACATTGAAATAGGTCTGCCTGTTGGAGCAGTAATTCACCTAGTTTTGCAGAACCACATTCATATATGTGTCTCCAGTTCATCCCCAGAACACCCCATCATGTTAGGGGCATTAGAAAGTGTCGAGTCTTATGCATTAGACATCGTAGTCGGCTCAGTTAGGTGCATTGTACACCAGAAAAAGGGTGAAAAACCCCTTCATACATGTCACCCTTGGTGTTTGCTGAGTTTCTGTTGGGTACTGCTCAGGTTTCACAGGGTCCTAAAGACATTTTCTGTATTATGGTCAGTTGTTAGCTTAGGGACATGTTTGAGGTAAAAGTGTTAGGGTCATTTCAGGGATGGGATAAGCTTTTGAGGCAAAGTGTCAGGCATAGTTAGCTGGGAACTGTTATTAATATTACTCTTACATTCCTGGACCTCAACCAAACTGTGCACCTGTCTTCGTCCACCTGCTGTCCACTTGCCAAATCATCTAGCAGTGAGTCTTTTTATTGATATGTCAACTTCTTTTCCTGCTTATTAGGTCATCAGAAGTCTTTGTGTTATGCCTGTCTTCTCGTCTGTGTTTTTTTTTAAGTGGTTGCTTACTACCTGATCTGTGTTGTGCACCTAAACTTGTTCTGCCTCTATAAAGCTCAGCTGAATAGGGCACTGTGTGCAGAGTACAGGTTGGGATTCTGCCTAGTCCTGCATTATTAGATTTTCCTGTCTAGTGTCAGTCAGTTGTGTTATAATGTAGTATCATGTTTCTTGTCTCAGATTTGTTTGGTCTACTTTTTGTCTTTGTGGGTTTTTAGAAATATAGATTTAATGTTTGTTCAGTTTCTTTTGGGCCCTGCTCAGGTCTCACAGGGCTACTTGATGTATTATGGGCAGTTGTTAGCTTAGCGACATGTTTGAGGGAAAGTTTTTAGGGTTATGTCAGGGATAGGGCAAGCTTTTGAGGTGTAGCATTTAGACCTTTTAGTTAGAGACAGTTAATGCTATTATTCTTCCATTCGTCTGCCTGCTGTCCAGTTTCCGAGTCAGCTAGCAGTGAGTTTTTTTTTATTAACATGCAATATATTGTCTCTTTATGTGATTGCTGGCGAACTTCTTGTGTTTCTAGTTGTTGTATACTGTACAGTCCACTGCATTAAACTTTTTTTAGACCTATTTTTTGTCTCAGTAGCCGATCGCTGGCATAATACAAGGCAATACTTCTGACCCTACAGTGTATTAGGCCAGTTAGTGTATTACTGACTGGTATCCTATTAATAGGAAAAGACCTAACTGAGATTACAAAGAACTCCTCCTCCCCCTGGCTAACCACTAAGTTGCTGTGTCACTTCTGACCATGGCATCTAAGAATTTTATTCACAAAAAAAATGCCCCAAACAAAGTCCCAACCTGAAAGTAACGATGGAATACTCCCAAAACATACAATTTACACATATAGAAAAAAAGGAAGGAGCTTAATCCACCACCAATTAATACCAAAATTCTTTATTAAATAATTATAAAAAATCACATACATTTACAGAAAAAGAGATCCCATAGTTGAATACAAAGAGGCGCATAAACATTACAAACAAATTACAAGACAGTGTATAGAAACAAATAGGGTAATGTGAGATAGGTGAAAGGTCACATGTATATGAGAGTAATACTCAGTGTAAAAATACCCTTAGTGGGTGTATATTTCTCATAAAAGACTTCATTAAGACCTATATATCACCATCTGCATGTACAATTGATAAGTTATAATACAAATAGATTACCCATATTGTAGTTGAGTCCTTATACCTCCAGTCACCCCTTTTTTAAAAGAGAAAGAAAAATATTCGCCGATTAAATGCTTCCTCAAGGGGTATGAGCTAGCAGCTGCCAAGGGAGTTTAAATACTAATTCCCCATGTACCACATGTCTATAGTTGCCCAATCACATACCTATCACTGATTGAATGCAAGTCCAAGAAGTTAAATAATCTGCTGTCAATAGCATAAACTGAGATTTTTGTCCTACAACTCATCCATGCCAGTTACACGTCTCAGGGGTTTAATGGGGACACGTGTTGAGTTACATTTGGTGTTATCGCTCTCACACTCTCTTATACTGGTCACTGGAAATTCAAAGTGGCACCGAATTGGCAAAACAACTGTCTGAGGATCTGAAAAAAAGAATTGTTGCTCTACATAAAGATGGCCTAGGCTATAAGAAGATTGCCAATACCCGGAAACTGAGCTGCAGCACGGTGGTCTAGACCAGACAACGGTTTAACAAGACAGGTTCCACTCAGAACAGGCTTCACCATGGTCGACCAAAGAAGTTTAATGCACGTGCGCAGCGTCATATCCAGAGATTGTCCTTTCAAAATAGATATGAGTGCTGCCAGCATTGCTGCAGCGGTTAAAGGGGTAGATTGGTCAGCCTGTGTATGCTCAGACCATATGCCGCACACTGCATCAAATTGGTCTGTCGTCCCAGAAGGAAGCCTCTTCTAAAGATGATGCACAAGAAAACCTGCAAACAGTTTGCTGAAAACAAGCAGACCAAGGAAATGGATTACTGGAACCATGTCCTGTGGTCTGATGAGACTAAGAGAAACATATTTGGTTCAGATAGTGTCAAGCATGTGTGGCGGCAACCAGGTGAGGAGTACAGAGATAAGTGTGTCCTGCCTACAGTCAAGCAGGGTGGTAGGAATACAGTCATGGCCAAAAGTTTTGAGAATGATACAAATGTTAATTTTACAAAAAGCTACTGCATCAGTTTATAATGGCATTATGCAAAAATACCCAAATTTTTTTTAAAAAAAATGTCAGCTTAACCAATTGATGCAAAAATCAAAGTTGCCTAGAAAGAACTTTTTTCCCCCAAAAAACATTTCAACTTCATTGCAGCCTGCCCCAAAAAGGCCAGCTAAATCGTTTTATTTGCCCATCCAGGGTTTTTTGGATGAGGACAGGGCTGGGATCTCTGCATGATTTAATAAAACACCCCCCCGGCCCAAAAAAGGGCTTCTGGAACTTATTTCCTTCTTTTAACCAGGGGTTTTCTCTAAAGAAACACGGCTCATCACTGCACTCACAAAACTGCCTAACAGGGGAAAAGTTTTGCAGCTAGAAAAGATTCACCCCACACAATCTACGCTCATCAAGGAATTCAAGAGAGAATTTTTTCCATTTTTGGGCCAAAAAGGCTCCAGGACCCCAAGAAAGACCTCAAGCGCCAAACCCGTTTTAAAAAAGTTTTTTCAGCTTCAGAATGGGCTACCACCTGCAAGTTTGCTCGGGAAAAGGCAAAGGGCAGGGTGGGGGTGCATCTCACGTACGGGGTGAGGCGGAGACTCATGGAGCAAGGCCTTGGTGATCAAGGGGGGGCAGCAAAAAACCAAATTTCTCTCCAGAAAAAACTGGGGACAAACGGGATATTCTCCCAAAAGGGACGGGGATTTGGACTGCTGAGGCCCTGGGTTTAAAAAGGTCATTTTCTCAGATGAATCCCCCTTTCCAAAATTTTTTGGAAAAATATCGGGAAAAACCCCAAGCTTTTTCCCAAGAAAGACAATTTGGTCGTTACCACCGGGCCCTTGTCTCTGCCAAGGTAAAGCACCCCAGAAACCATTCATTTTGGGGGTTTTTGCTTCCACCCCAAGGGGGAATCGGCTCCCCAACAGTCTTGCCTAAAAACACACCCCTGAATAAAGAAGGGTACCAGAATGTCCTCCAAGAGAAACTTCCCCAACCGTCCAAAGCATTTGGTGATCAACAACCCTTTTTCCAGCAATGGGCCCCTTTGCCAAAAAGCAAAGGTGATAACAAAATGGCTGGGGGAACAATAATTAGTTTTTGGGGCCATGGCCTGGAAACTCCCCAGATTTAATCCCTTTGAGAACTTGTGGTCAATCATCAAGGAGGGGGGGAAAACAAAAACCAAAAAATTGTACAAATGCAAGCTTTGGTTGTGCAAGAAGGGACTGTTTCAGTCAGGTTTGGTCCAGAAGTTGATTGAGAATCCCGGGAAATTGCGAGGTCCTAAGAAAAGGGTCAACACTGAAAATTTGACTTTTCTGCTTTAATCTTTCTAACTGTCAATAAAGCTTTTTGTTAATCATAAATTATTCATTGTATTTTTGTATTGATAAAAACATCTGAAAAAACAACCTAAAAACCAAGGGCAAAAGATCAAGTGAAAATGAATATTTGTGTCCCCTTCTCAAAACTTTTTTGGGCCTGATGTACTATGCTGGGGGTTGTGGGGGGCTCATTCATTAAGGGACCCACGAATGCCAACATGTACTCTGACATATTGAAGCAGAGCATGACCCCCTCCCTTGAAAAACTGGGCTTCAGGGCAGTATTCCAACATGATAACGACCCCAAACACACCTCCAAGACAGCACTGCCTTGCTAAAGAAAATGAGAGCAAAGGTTCTGGACTGAACAAGCAAGTCTCCAGACCTAAACCCTATTGAGCATCTGTGGGGCACCCTCAAATGGAAGGTGGAGGAGCATAAGGTCTCTAACATCCACCAGCTCTGTGATGTCATCATGGAGGAGTGGAAGAGGATTCCAGTGGCTGCAACCTGTGAAGCTCTTGTGCCCTCCATGCCCAAGAGAGTTATGGCAGTGCTGGAAAATAATATTGGACACACAAAATATTAACACTTTGTACACAATGGGGCACATTTATAAATAGAGTCTAACTGTAAGACTGTAATTATGCTATGATTAAGAGCCTTGTGCTTAAAACATGTCAGCATTCCATCCCCTGTCCTGATGTGCCATGCTTTTAACCATTGCTAAATAAAGGAAGACTTCGATTTTAAGGCTTGCTGGATCACGCATTTCCTTTTTTCCAATATCTCCTGGCTGCCTGCCGCAAGGATCCGTGCAACCTGTCTACATGAGAGTGGTGAGCTGGCAATCACTTTGTTTGTTTATGCTGTCTAACTATAAGACAGTTTTACGTTAGACTAGACAGCCTTATAATGTGACACATTAGTCTAACATTGTACCACTATTAAGTTGGCTTACTTTTATCCCACTCTCTACGGCAAAATGTTGGAGCATTTTCAGCACACATTAAGCCATGCTCCCTTTCATGTGAAGCCAACGCCCTTTTCACGGATGTCATGTCCTTTTGACGGGCAAAGTGCAAGAGTGCCTAGAAACTCTCTAAAACGCATAATAAATGTGGTGTAAAGCAGAATTCTGGCACAACTACCTTGATAAATGTACCCAAATTTGTCCATTTTCACTTAGGGGTGTACTCACTTTTTTGCATGCAGTTTAGACAGTGATGGATATGTTTTGAGTTATTTTGAGGGAACACCAAATTTACACTGTTATACAAGCTGCACACTAACTACTTTACATTGTATCAAAGTGTCATATGTTCAGTGTTGTCCCATGAAAAGATAGAATACAATATTTACAAAATTGTGAGGAGTGTAATTACTTTTGAGTGCATCGGCAACTGCTCACCCTGCCAGCCTGGAAAAATTCCCATGGGCTCAATGGTCAAAGTGAAAACTGCAAGATTTCAGGATTTTTTTTTTATTTGTGTGTGACAATGTTGGAACTTCCTGCTTTGAGAGGGGGGAGAAAGAGCTACTTACACAAAGTTTGTCAAAAGTAATTCATGATCTATCATTTTCTGAACGTATTCTGTTTGCATGCCATTTTTAGTACCATTCCTGGAGCTTTTGACTCCTTTACATCATCTTGGTTTGTAAGTCCATCACTGTTCAGCTGACACCAAATTAAGACTGCTCTACAGGCCACAATGATTGAAGAAAATCTTGCATCAAACTTTATACCTTTTTGTAGGGATCCAAGGTAATAACAAATATTTGGTCTTGCTAATAACTAGTTCCAAAACTTTCAAATTGTTAACACAAAATAATATAAAATGAAGAATGAAGAAAATGAAGCAGATGACTAATACAAATAAAGCAAATCCTTACATATGGAAGTCATGAAAAGCTATGAAATCTATTTCTATTTTGGGGACAGGAGCTTCACTTCACACAGTGCACCAGAAAAATAAATTAAAGTTTTAGTGTTGTTTAAATCCCTTTTCAGCTTGACATTTCTTCAACCAAATTTATGATAAATCAGCTTGGTGATGTCCCGAATCCTATTTTTTTCATCACAAGTTTGTTGCAAATTTTGCAACAATTAATATCATAAACTCCGAAGAACCAAACTGAAATGTGCCTTAAACATTAGTTATTGTTCTTAATAAAATTAAATATCCAAGTCCCTGTTTCAAGGTCGAGCCCTGGGCAGTCATCTACTCTGCCTATCCCTTTTCCTGGCCCAGATATGAGATAGAAAGAAACATAGGTTCGAGTCAAGCAAATAGATGCATGGATTCCACCTCTGAAGTAGTCTTGTGGGATTTGGCACCCAGATGTTACTGGTAGATCCTGTAAGGGCCGGTCCCCATGGCAGAGAGGAAATACCGGTATTTGCTCTGTTTTGGGGTCGTGCACATGGCTGAAGGGTGGAGGCTTTTCTCTGCTGTTTGTGGAGAAAAACCCTCCCTCTTCGCATTGACTTGTTCATATTCCGCCCGAAAACCGGGCGGAAGAATGAACATGTTCTCTGTTTTTCGGACCGCCTGCGGTCTAAAAAACCGTCCGGCGGAAAATCTGTGCAGTGAGGACCGCTGCACAGATTTTCCATAAAGGTCCGTACTAAAGTTTGATAGACAGTTTACAGATGGTTTTCAAAACCAATAACCGTCTGTAAAACTGTCCAAAAACCCTTGCTGTGGGGACATGGCCTAAGTCCTATAACTTGTAAGATGCAGCCTAAATCAAAATTGCTTTTCCAGCATATACCAGTGATTGTCAATCAGATTGAAATCTGGGGAATTTGGAGGTCAAGTTAACACCTTGAACTTTCTGTCATGATCCTCAAATCCTTCATAAGCAATTTTTGCAATGTGGCAGGGCAGAATCTTGCTGAATGAGGACAATTGCCTTTAGAAATACTGCTGCAAAAAAGAGAGGTCTGTACAATGCTTAGGTAAGTGGTACGTGTCAAAGTAACAGGAATGCCAGGACTCGATCAGAACATTGCCCAGAGTATTACACGGCCTCCGCCAGCATGCTTACCACAGTGCACCTTGGTGTCATCTTCTCCCTAGCTAAGAAAAGCAAAAACAGCTAGCCTTCAGTATAATGGAAATGTGATTCATCATGCTATGCCACCTCCTTTCATCGCTCCATGGTCCAGATCTGATGCTGAAAAGCCCTGTGTAGGCACTGTTGGCAGTGGACAGGGCTCAGCACAGGTGACTATGCAGCAGCATAGACAGCAAGCTGTGATATAATGTATGTCTGACAGTGGCTCAGTAGGTAGCTCTGTTGCCTTGCAGCACTGGGATCCTGGTTTCAAATTTCATCAAATACAACATCTTCAAGGAGATTGTATGTTCTCCCTGTATCTGTGTGCATTTCCTTGAGTTACTTCAGTTTTAAAAAAAACTCACTGATTAATCTGGGATTTAGATTGTGATCCCCAATAGTGTCCAATGTGAATAATTACAACCTCTGTGGATTATAATAGCACTGTTTAAATAAATAAAAACAAATATAGCCAGTTAGCAACCTATGGTACAAGAGCTTTTTGTTCATGGTAGGACCAGACAGGCTAGCCTTCATTCTCTAACGTGCATCAATGAGCCTTGGTCACCCATGATGCAAGTTCACAGGTTGTCCATTCTCTAGACAAGTTACAGGAAGCACCCAGAAGGCTCAGTTGTCTGGCTACCACAACTTGGCCCTTGACAAAGTTGAGTTAAAGTCACTTGCTGCCTAATTATATTTACCTCTTGACAAAAAGATTAATCAATGTTATTGAATTCATTATGGTTGTGGCTTCATTGTTGTGGTTAATATTTT
>JAODAL010048052.1:0-29341 GCA_025379985.1 Phyllomedusa bahiana | reverse complement strand
AAACAAATTTCAAAAATTTTTTTAAAAAATTCCTGGTTAAAAATTTCACACTTTAAAACAACAGAGACACATTTACTGTAGAGTACATTGAACACATGATTTATAGTGATAAATAGCATCAATAAAAATGGCACAACTGTTTTTTTCTGCAGTAAACCTATAATAAAGGTTAAAGAGCTTGCCCACCTTTTCAAGAAATTAAAAACCTAGCCAATGTCAAAAAAATAATAAAACAACTATAGTGATATCTTCAATATCCCAATCCCAGCAATGCAATGTAGAAGCTCTGATGGGAGATATCTTGTTTGTTTGCTACTAGGCAAGACATGATCTCTTTTATCAATCAGTGACCTCAATGGTCACGGGCCATATTACTGTCATTACAACTCAGCAATTGGTTACAGCAGTCATGTGTCTCCTGTTAGTAAATGACAAAAGGAGCACCTGCTAGATCTTTTACGCTGGGTCCCAGGCAATTATAGAGGTAAGTATAACCTGATTTATTATTTTATAACATTTGCTTAGCTTTTCACTTTTTAACAGCAGATAAGTCCTTTAATATATTCTATATTCTTACAAGTATGTACAGCAAAATAGTGCCTAAAAACATAGGTTGTCTAAAAAAAGACCCCTTTAAAGCTATGTGGGCAAAAAATAACAAACATTTTGGACATTATGGCTATGAATGTGGGACGATAAAACAAAACACTTCTTCTGGTTGTTTAAAATTAGACAACAACTACATTTTGGTTGTTACGGGTGTCCTTGTGACCCCAGCGTCGGGTCGCAGGCACACTCGCACCTCCGGCGCGCCCGCAGCTCTCGACGTCCACTTACCTCGCCACACTCCTGTTCTCGTCTCAGCGCGCATTCCTGTTGCCGGCCGGGTGCGCGCTTGCTCCCTAGGACACGCGGTACTACAGGCAAATTTAAAGGTACAGCGTGCCGGTGATTGGTCTCATCGGGCACTGTCCCTATTTAACCCTGCCCCTTCCTTAGCACTTTGCCGAATCGATAGTGCCCCGAGCCTACAGAAGAAGCATTCTATTGTGTCTTGTTGCCGCTACTGTGTACTGTACCCTTCTGCCTCCGTCCCTCGACCACAAACCATAGCTGCTCCCGACCTTTCTGCCTGTTCCCGACCACGAGCCTGCCTTACGATTCTGTACCACACTGCACCAAGGCCGCCGCCACAAACAAGTCACGTCAGGGGTAGCGACCTGGTAGCAATCCGCCGCAGCAAGTCCATCCCGCTTTGCGGCGGGCTCTGGTGAAGACCGGACCTATTTAGACTCAGCTCCCTGGCATGGCTATTACCATCGCTTGTGGTGATCCAGAGGATCCACTACCACTGACCCTTACATTAGTCAGTAAAATAAATTAAATTACAACGTTTTTGGCATGTATTTGTTTCTCTTTTCTTAAAGATTGTTCACACATAATAGATGTTTTGGGTTTTCACAAGGAAATGTTTTCATGCCCAAAAAACACACTAAAAAGCAGCAAAACGGTGACTAGTGCCATAGTTGATGTATAGGACAGAGGGTGGATAACAGACATTGACTCACTCAAGGTCCAACGTAAACCTGGAACTGACCCTGGTCTTGGGTATACTGTTGTACGGAGTCATAAATATTCACATAAAGGAGATATTTCTGTAAACAATGTAACAAACAATTTTCATATGCCTATTTTTTTTCAATCCACATTAAGTATGAAAGATCTATTGTTCTCACAAATAAGTAATATCTAATTTGTATCCAAAGTATGCTAAGTAAGCTATTGACATGCATTTACATTGTATTTCCTACAGGACTATATTACTTATAAATTCAAGTAATCAAGAAGGATGTAAATGATTTAATTTTATCATATATCCCTGCTTAGACGTCTTAGGAACAAAGGATGGCAGAAGAGAGCTGCCAAATACATTCTAACTATGCATCATCCTATCTAGATATCACAGTTGTTTGGAAAATCTGATGCAAACCAGACGGCTTAGATGAAGTGAGAGGGGAGACATCTTGTCCATTACAAATTCTCAAGTAACACTGAACAGGGCTCTTATTCTTTCAAACACAGAATATGACTTCCTGTTATATAGCCTCACAAATTGCTAAGATTTTAGATTATTACTTCCTTGGGCAATAACTGGAACAACAGACAATACATTAAGATCATTCTTCCAACAAGATTTTATTCATCTTAAGAAGCTGAAAATTTATTATGGTCAGTGAATATCAATACAATAAAGTCAATCAAGTTGTGTCTTGAGCTGTAGCTATAATCATGGTTATTAAGTAGTTTATGAGTTTGTTAAGATACTATTGGCCCCATTAACCTATACACCACATTGATTCCTTAGTAAGTTATCATGCTGCTGAATGCATTTACTGACTCTGGGGATAATCTTATTGATCGATGCTTGTAATGTTTCAATAACAATGCACTGACAGAAGGACAAGTCATAGCAAAAGGCAAGCAATAGCTTTTCAGGGTCGCGTAGTAAAGAACGATTAAGGATATCTGTCAAAAGTGTTATTTATTTGATTAATTTCAACAATGAAAAAAGGACTCGTATGGCAATTCTTTTTTTTTTGTGATGAAATAAAATTCTTAGAAGGAAACCCTTGGTTAGTCAGCACAGTGTAATAACTCTTGATCGATAACCTTCCACAATCAGTACTAGAGGTCTCTGAGTCCAGATATAAATTTATTTTTGGAAAAGGGTAAAAATGTTACCTTACGATGATATATCTGGTCTAGGTATTTCAAAAGCAAACCCAAATTGTATTCCCTTAAAAAATTTTAAAGATTTTTTCCCCTCCCATTTTTTAGCAATATGCGGGTCAGTCGGGGTTTCATTATCAATCCCCAGGGGTTTCTAGTGGGCCGCTGATTTTTTTATCAACTTAAAAAATTTTCAATTAGATAACTTTGCAGCAGTTTAATTCCCTTTGGGGCCCAATTTTATAGGATAAATAACAATTTAGTCTTTTATTGCTAAAATATTCCATGTATGTAGTGATTACAAAGTTGGAAAAAAATATTCTATGTAGATAAGATAATTTTCTTTGGAAATCTAAAAAGAACATAGTTTTTCCTGCCCAATGTGTCTTTGCCAGTGTTTAAAATCTAAGCCCCTTTCTACTTTGGGTTTTTCACAGTTTTCGTTAGACAATAAAACCCTTTTAAACACTACAAAGATCATGTCTCAGAGTATGGGGGGCAGTAAAAATAAGCAAATTTTTTAAATTTTGGGTTTTCATTACCCCCATTCACTTGGTTTAGCAGATTAAAGGCCCTTTTTTGTAAATCTGTATTCTTTTTTCCCGTTGCGCTTTGGCGGGACACACCCCTTGTCCGGATCCCCCCCCCTCTAGACCGCCCCCCGAACCTTTTTATTGGCTGGCTGACATTTCATTCAGCCTGTTTGATATGGGCCCCGACAGGAAACGCCCCCGCCAAACCCCCCCGTGCTGTGATTTGGGTGCTTCCCCCCTGGTTTTTTCTCCCCTTAGGGTTTTTTAAAACAATTTGTGAAACCAAGGGGGTGCTTGGGGTCTAAAAAATCTTTCCCGCCTAGATTTAATGATCGGGGCAAAGACTGCGTGTTTAAGGGCCAAAAACCCCTCATAAATAAAGTATTTTGAGTCTCCTGCCCCGTTAACATGGTGAGGGGGGGGGGGGGAGGGCAGTGTGCATTGCTTTAAAATAACCCAGTCCCCGCTGGGGGAAAGGGGGAGAGGCATTTTACACCTCCCCACATGTCTCAACGGTTTTAGGGTGTGTGTATAAAATTTCTATACCACAGTCATACAGTCTCCCCGGCTGGGGAAAAGAAGGGGAGGAGGGGGGGGGGGGCAGGGTACACTCCCCCCACATGTCTCATTATTTTAAGGGCTGACGGATTAATGCTTAGCCAAGCAGATTGAAAACTCTGAAGACAGGGACAAGCAGCAGGAGGCTGTTTTACTTTCTCTGCAGACACCCTTTGCTTCCCCTGCACGTCAAGTTGGGTTAAGGCAAGGGGCCCTTTAGTGAGGGGAGGCAAAGCCTCCTTGGAGGGGAGACACCCCGCGGGGGAGGGAAATCGGGCCCCTGGATTTCCCAAAAACAATATCAAGAAAATTAAGGGTGAAGAGCCCGAACAGTTCAAATGATACAACCCCTTTAAACGCTTGTAGTTTAAACCCCAGAGTGTATTAGTAAAATTTACACCAATAACGTTATTTGGTTATCGGGAAAAAAGACAGGGGGGAGGGGGACAAAAAAAGATTGGTCTGGGAAAGGGAAAAAACCCTGGCACACAAAACACAACCCCGTCTGACACAGTATTGTATAACCCCTTTTCCCCACTTTGGGAAATTTTCCCCCTGGGACGGGTTTTTTTACCGGTTTTTTAAAGGGGTCTGAAAAACCGCAATCCGGGTGAAAAAAGAGCACAAATGTCCCCACTGCACGGGTTTTCCCCCTCGGACGTTTTTGCCCGCCGCGGCCCCGGGGGCCCAAAAATTTTTTTGAAGCCAATTTTTTCTGTCCCGGTTTTTTTGGGCATAAACTGGGGCTTTTTTCAATGTGAAGGGGGGGGGGCTTTTCCCTGCTCATTAGCGGAGAAAGGGCCCCACCCCCCCCGTTTCCGTGGGGCGGCAGCAAAACAGGACCCAAAAAATGGCCCCCAAAAACCCCGGGGATAATTTTCCCCTTTTTTTAGGGGGTTTCGCCCTAAAATTTCAAATTTTCCCCTTTCCCCTTTAAACCAAAAATTTAATTTCAATTACAAAAAAAAACTGGAATCCCTTTTTATATTCAAATTTTTTGGTCGGGGAAAAGGGGTTTTGCCACCATTTTCACAGGGGAAAAAATTCACCAAAAACTGGGGCCCTAAAAGTGACCAAATGCCCGCTCAAATTTCCCGGTTTTATCCAGGGGGTTTTTGGGTTTTACAAGTATTACCAAAATCATAGGCTTTTCCAAAAAAATATGGATTGTTTATGCCCCACAGGGGAAGATGCACAGCCCAAAAATTCCCCTTTAAAAAATGCATATAGGTTTTGTCATAATGCTTGGGAAAGGGGAGTAGGAGCCCTGCTTTACTCCCCCCCCGGGAAAAATTTGGCCCCCCCTTTTCACATTTTCCCTTTTTCCCCCTCAGCTCCCCCAAAACAAGATAAAAAAACCCAAATTTAAATTTAAAATTGCCCTGTCTTTTAAAAGTCCGATCTGTTATAATATAGAGAAGACAAATTTCCAACTCAAAAATAGCTAATTTTTCGGTTATTTTGCGTTCCCAAAAATTGGAATAAAAAGTGATTAAAAAGTCACATTTAACTCAAAATGGTACTAGAAACTACATTTAAGCCCACAAAAAAACAGGCCCTCCCTTGAAAAACAAACAGGTTATTGGTTGCAGAAAATGATGCTGCAACACCGATGTAAAACTAGAAAAAGGTTTTATTTTTTTTTAAAGTGAGTAAAAACTCTACAAATTTGGTATCACTGGAATCCTACAGATTTGGAGAATAAAGATAACACGTCAACTATAAAAAAAAAACCAAAGAACTCCATAAACACGAAGCCCCTGTAAAAATGGCGCAATGGCATTTTTCACATTCTACCCCATATATAATTTTTTGGGGGCTTCCTAGTACATTACTTGGAATAATTAGAGGCACCATTAAAATGTACATCTTGTTGTGCAAAAACTAAACCCTCATATGTCTATGAAGTTGATAAAATACAACAATTATGGATTTTGGAAGGCGAGGAGTAAAAAAAAACCCTTAAAACTACATTGCTGTGTTGTTAAGGGGTTAAAAAAGGACCATTCAGCTATCCTGACATGTCTGTTTAAGTAAATACTTGTATTTCTTTTGAAACATCAATTCTAAACCATCTTTTCTTATGTCTCTGCACTCTACCATTCCTCTGAATAAATAAATTGACAACTGGCTGATACTATTCTGTTCCACCTGTCGGAGTACCACTGTGTAGGACACACCCTTTTGATGAAGGGAATGGTAATACCCAGTTGTCTATTAGACCTGGGCTACACCAGAGACCCTCTGCATTACTACTGATTGAGTTTATCTAGTGACAACTTTGTAAGATACACATAGAGAAAATATATAAATAATCAATTGATATAATCAAAGTTCATCTGCTTTGCTAAAGAGGATGGGTGTGGCTATAGCAAAAACCACCAAAACCCTACGTTTAATGGGATACCTGGGCGTAGAGAAAACCCATAATAAAGCAATATATGAAAACCTGGTTATACCAATATCATTCACAAAGACCAAACCACTGAAGGTATAGAACCTAGGACAAATAAAATATAACTTTTTATGAATACTGGATAAAACCTTATATACCCCTAAATCTACAAAAAACCTAACAAATATCCCTAAAATACAACTGCCTAGCAAAAATGAAGGACCCGCCCTAATAAGGGCGCCCCCAAATCAGGAACCTAAGCTATCACTAACCCTAACTGCCCCTAACTAACTAAACTCCAAAACATATACTCACTACACAATAAAAAACAAAAAAAGTGCTCCAAAAAGTGAAAAAAGAATAATAAATAACTATACGTTCCCGTTACTGTTCTGATGCGTTTCCCCCTGAGTCATGGGGTTCATCAGGGAACACAACTAAATCTTTTGAGGCCAAAAACATAGATATAAAGATAATTCATTCCCTTGTTAGGGGTAAAGTAAACTCACGTCCCTTATGGAAGTAAGGATGGTTGATAGTATGTAGAAGGGTCCCAGATAGATATTTGTGGATTCCCTCGATCTGGTTACCAAGATATTGCTAAGAAGGCAGTAACAAGTTCAAAAGCCAAAGAGAGGGTATAAATATCCAAAGAAATCAGCAGCAGCTGTAAACTCACTCGATGAACGTGTAGACGCCAAGGAAACAATACACATGCGCGAATGGGAAGAAAAGACTACAAAATCCGGCATGCACCGTGAATCATTGCTGGAGCATGCACACTAGCGAGAAGGACGGCACATAGACTACAAAGACTACACAGTCCAGCATACACTGCGGATCGTTATTAGCGCATGTGCACCAAAGCAAAGGCTAATACATAGATACTAAAGGAAACTACGATGCCCAGCGTTACTTAGTGAGTAAAAACAGCTGTTCTGCTCTTACTGTATTAACTCTACATTGCTCAATACATAAAGAATACCGCAGAGTGCAGTACAATATATACAATATTAAAGAGATACAGATAATGACACAATATAAAAACTATTATACGATATTAAAACCCAATTTTGAGTAAACCATTATTATCAACTAACTTCTAAGTGGACAATGCCATATGAAATAGAAAATTACCACTCTATATGGAACCTGAAAATTACTAAAATTTTTACTTGAAATATGTAATTATTATAGGGGCATAAATTGATAAAGATATTACAATAATAACAAAAAGATGAATACAATTAAAGAATGAAAAACTATGGCAAAGAAAAAAAAAGTTATTTTATATAAATGAAGCAAAAGATAAAAACTCATTTAGGCCCATTGGTTTTAGAGATTACTTTGGAGAGCCTCAACGTCAACTCTATTGGACTGAAGTTCACATTTAAAATTAATGATCAAGAACTGGTATTTTTGGATCTACTTATTAGAAAAACCACCGGTGGTGTTTTGGAAATAACCATTTACAGAAAACCAACAGCCTATTGAAATGGGAGAGTTTTCACCCACTCCCTTTGAGACACGGTATTCCAAAAGGCCAATATATTAGGACTCGGAGGAATTGTTCCTCCTTGCGGGCTTATAAAAATAACAACTTTTTTAGAAGTGCTCCCTGATGAACCCCATGACTCAGGGGGAAACGCGTCAGAACAGTTTCGGGAACGTATAGTTATTTATTATTCCTTTTTCACCTTTTTGAGCACTTTTTCTTTTTTTGTGTATTGAGTATATGTTTGGAGTTTAGTTAGTTAGGGGCAGTTAGGGTTAGTGATGGTTTAGGTTCCTGGTTTGGCGGCGCCCTTATTGGGGCGGGTCCTCCATTTCTGTTAGGCAGTCGTAGTTTAGGGATATTTGTTAGGTTTTTTGTAGATTTAGAGGTATATAAGGTTTTATTCAGTATTCATTAAAAGTTATATTTTATTTGTCCTAGCTTCTATACCTTCTGTGGTTTAGTCTGGGTGGGGCTATAGTTCAAGGCATGGTGAGTCTTTAAAGACTATAATTGTCTATTTGCTTTATCAACTGCATACATACTGTTCTGCCTATGGCAACGTCTAGATATAAGTGTCTGGCCAGGAGTCTCTCTCTCTCTACATTTCAAAAAGGGTCCAGCTAAGAGATTTCTCCATGTGATTTTCCCTTCACATTTCAAAGGAAGAAATGTTTTTCACCAAACAAAACGTTAACTAGTTCTTTAGATTAGTTTTGTATCAGCCAATCATATAAATCCTAGTAACAGTTTAGTTGGCCTTGTGTAATTGCTATCACAGGAGAGACACAGGGCCACATGTATGAAAACTGTTTAGGTCTTAAACTCACTTTTTTGCCCATGGTAACCTGTGGGCAACAAAGTAAGTTTTAGACCTAAACGGTTTTCATACATGTGGCCCATAGTGCCTCCTTATGGGTATTATTTAATCAATGCATTTGCATTTGGGGGAGATTAAAATGGTTTCGATGATCACAAGAGAGATATAGTGTCTCCTTAGTGTGTGAAAGTGGGCATCTAGGGTCCCAAGAATGATATAAAAAGCCAGGCTTGGGTGACTGGAGAAAGAGTTCTTGAAGGGGAGGAGTTCTTGAATGAGGTGGCATTGACTGGAGACAGATCTAAGTGTGTAAAGGGTTCATGGATGATAAATATAATATTACTCTATATTTAAAGAGCTGTAACAGTTATTGTTATCGATTGTTTAATATTCATTGTTTCTTTCTATTTGTTACTGTGTATATCTCCATATACACTGACAAGCAAAAGGGTGACAAGGTTTATAACCTTTGATTTTCAGGGTCCATATCTCACCATCCACTACAGCTTTGAATGTGAGACCACCATCATTTTATAGACAATCATCTATGCCAGGCTTGGACTGGGCCGCCGGGGGACCGGGGAATCCCCCGGTGGGCCCCCCCGAGCTGCTGTGGGCCCGGAGGCAGTGCCGTCGCTCCCCGGGGCCCGGCCACGCATCCGGTCCCTGGATGCCCGGGACCTGCGTCCCGAGCGCCCAGAGACTGGGCCCGGTAGCCGGGGACTAATGTCCCCGACTCCCGGGGCTGCGCGGTGTCAGCGGAGCACAGCGCCACTAGCGCTGCGCTCCGCTGATCTCCCCGGCAGGCTGAACGCAGTAGGCCTTCAGCCTGCCGGGCGCCGGCCCCTACTGCTGACGTAGGCGGCACGGTGACGTCACTTCACCGCGCCGCCTATGCAGGGCGCCAGTACAGCGCTGGCGGCAGCTCGGAGCGGCCGGAGCAGGAGCCGGAGCCAGGTAAGTGGCTGTTTGTTGTTTTATTTTTTTTAAACTACCCACAGGGGCCCTGACTACTAGGGGGGGCCATGGCTACAAGGGGGGCCTGGCTACAAAAAGGGGGCCCTGGCTACAAAAGGGGGCCCTGGCTACAAGGGGGGGGGGCCTGACGACAAGGGGGGCCCTGACTACAAGGGGTCCCTGACTAAAAAGGGGGCCTGACTACAAGGGGGGCCCTGACTACTAGAGGGGGGCCCTGACTACAAGGGGGCGTCCTGACTACAAGGGGGTGTCCTGACTACAAGGGGGGTCCTGGCTACAAGGGGGGCCCTGACTACTAGAGGGGGGCCCTGACTACTAGGGGGCCCTGGCTACAAAAAGGGGTCCTGGCTACAAAAGTGGGCCCTGGCTACTAGGGGGGCCCTGGCTACTAGGGGGGCCCTGGCTACAAAAGGGGGCCCTGGCTACAAAAGGGGGCCCTGGCTACAAGGGGGGACCTGGCTACAAGAGGGGCCCTGGCTACCAAAAGGGAGCCCTGACTACAAGGGGGTCCTGGCTAACTACATGGGGGGCCCTGGCTACCTACATGGGGGGCCCTGGCTACCTACATGGGGGGGCCCTCTCTCCCAAAGGGGGCCCTGGCTACCTAAAGGGGGGCCCTGACTCCCAACAGGGGGCCCTGGCTATCTCCCGGGGGCCCTGACTACAAGGCGGGGTCTGGCTACCTACAGGGGGCCCTGGCTACAAGGGGGGCCCTTGCTACCTACATGGGAGGGCCCTGGCTACAAAAGGGGGCCCTGACTACTAGAGGGGGGCCTGGCTACAAAAGGGGGGCCTGGCTACAAAAGGGGGCCCTGGCTACAAGGGGGGCCCTGACTACAAGGGGGGCCCTGACTACAAGGGGGCCCTGACTACAAGGGGGGCCCTGCCTACTATGGGGGTCCTGGCTACTAGGGGGGCCTGGCTACTAGGGGGGCCCTGACTACTAGGGGGGTCCCTGACTACTAGGGGGGCCCTGACTACTAGAGGGGGGCCCTGACTACAAAAAGGGATCCTGGCTACAAAAGGGGGCCCTGGCTACTAGGGGGGCCCTGGCTACAAAAGGGGGCCCTGGCTACAAGGGGGGGCCTGGCTACAAGAGGGGCCCTGGCTACCTATAGGGGGCCCTGGCTACCTATAGGGGGCCCTGACTACAAGGGGGGCCCTGGCTAACTACATGGGGGGCCCTGGCTACCTACATGGGGGGCCCTCTCTACAAAGGGGGCCCTGACTACATGGGGGCCCTGGCTACCTATAGGGGGGCCCTGACTACAAGGGGGGCGTCCTGGCTACTAGGGGGTCCTGGCTACTAGGGGGGTCCTGGCTACTAGGGGGCCCTGACTACTAGGGGGGGGGTCCTGGCTACTAGGGGGTCCTGGCTACTAGGGGGCCCTGACTACTAGGGGGGGGCCCTGGCTACAAGGGGGCCCTGACTACAAGGGGGGCCCTGGCTACCAAAAGGGGTCCTGGCTACAAAAAGGGGTCCTGGCTACAAAAGGGGGTCCTGGCTACAAGGGGGGCCCTGGCTACTAGGGGGGCCTGGCTACAAAAGGGAGCCCTGACTACAAGGGGGGCCCTGGCTAACTACATGGGGGGCCCTCTCTACAAAGGGGGCCCTGACTACATGGGGGCCCTACAGGGGGGCCCTGGCTATCTACAGGGGGGCCCTGACTACAAGGGGGGTCCTTGCTAACTACATGGGAGGGCCCTGGCAATCTAAGGGGGCCCTGACTACAAAGGGGGCCCTGACTACCTACACGGTGGCCCTAACTACTAAATGGGGCCCTGGCTACCTAAAACAAAGTGGGCTCTGACAACCTACACAGTAGCTAAAGGGGGGGGGGGGCTGACTTCCTGCACACTACCTAAAGGAGGCCCTAACTACCTGTATACTACCTAAAGGAGACCCGTAACTTTTTAGTACCTAAAGTAGGCACCTAACTACCTTTATACTACCTATAGGAGACCCCTAACTGTATTAGTCCCTAAAGGAGCCCCCTAACTTCCTGTATACTCCCTAAAGGGGGTCCCTAACCGCTTGCAGCCTATATAAAGGGGACCCAAAACTACCTAAGCTTATCTAACTGGGGGAAACCACCTACCTACAGCCTAACTAATTGGGACTCACCAACACCTACCTACAGCCTACCTAACTGGGGTCCACTAACCTAACTGTAGCCTATCTACTTTCCTAACTGTAGCCTGCTTATCTACCTGGGGGCTATTTCCTATCCACCTGTGGCTAGGAACCCACCAACCAACCTGGGGCTGGCCTACCAACTTATCCAGCGGGGGTCTACCTACCTAAAGAAGGCCTATCTAGTTACCTGGGGCCTCTCCCCACCCTCCAACCCCTTAGGATCCTAGGCTTGTACCCACTCTCTCACCCCTGGGTAGTTTGTACAGAGGTGGGAATGGGTAAAGAGATGCTGGAAAATTGAGGATTCTAAGATATTTGTGTGTAATTTCTGCAGGGATGAGCTGTGGCCGGGACAAGTCATCATGGCGGTGTGGAACAGATGCAGAAGAGAAGGAAAAAGAACGACACAAGAGAAGAGAACTCCTCAGTCAAGACGTCTCCGGGTGAGTCCCTCATTTCAGGGATTATTTTTTATATTGTAATGTGATGTGACCTGAGCTGGTGTCTGACCTCTATGTAGTCTCTATATGGCAGTGTTGTAGGTTATATCTGAGCTGGTGTCTGACCTCTATGTGGTCTCTATATGGTGGTGTTGTAGGTTATACCTGAGCTGGTGTCTGACCTCTATGTGGTCTCTATATGGTGGTGTTGTAGGTTATACCTGAGCTGGTGTCTGACCTCTATATGGTCTCTATATGGTGTTGTAGGTTATACCTGAGCTGGTGTCTGACCTCTATGTGGTCTCTATATGGTGGTGTTGTAGGTTATACCTGAGCTGGTGTCTGACCTCTATGTGGTCTCTATATGGTGGTGTTGTAGGTTATATCGGCGTTAGTATAGTGGCAGAGTACATGTGTCCCTGATTGTAAGAGTGAGGGAACACCTGACCCTGTGATAGGAGTTACACTTTCTTTCTTGCTGGTGTTTATTTTAGAAGGTGGTGAGGTGCGTGACCAAGGGAAACGTGGAGGGGGTTATTGTATGTGGGTGGAGGGGGATATTGTATGTGGGTGGAGGGGGATATTGTATGTGAGTGGAGGGAGATATTGTATGTGGGTGGAGGGGGATATTGTATGTGGGTGGAGGGGGATATTGTATGTGGGTGGAGGGGATATTGTATGTGGGTGGAGGGGGATATTGTATGTGGGTGGAGGGGGATATTGTATGGGGGTAGAAGGGGGATATTGAATGTGGGTGGAGGGGATATTGTATGTGGGTGGAGGGGGATATGGATGGAGCTCTTAGCCGTGTGTCTATGATATGTTAGATGACAGACGTGTGTGACTAACTTGCTATTGTACTAACAATTCAGTTCTGTTCTGCACACTGTATTATGTGGTAAAATGGGCGCATTTATGTCGAGAGGCCGTATATTTCATGTACAGTAGGGTGGGCCCCCCAAGATCAACTCCCCTGTGGGTCCCAGACCCCCCAGTCCGACACTGATCTATGCTATCTCATACATAAATTTGACTTTCATGTATTAAGCACACACTTAGTTATGAATATTTTTGTGATGTAAATGTTTAGCTCCTGGTGTTAGAACAATCTTTTTCTTCTTGTGCACTACAAATTAAAACCTGTTCTCACATTCCCTAATAGCTCAGTGTATTATTAGGCTAATTTTCAAGTGAAAGGTCACTGGTTTGAGTCAAGGAGCAGCCATGAAGATTTCCCAAGAAAAGAGAAACAGAATCATCCAGCTCATGGACAGTGGTCTCTTGGCCAGGAAAATCGCCAAACTGCTTTAAAGGAGTGTCATGACAGTTGGAAGAATATGAAATGAAGTCCATCTATCCATTCAAAAGCCAAGAGGTGGACGTCCAGGTGAAATATAGGTGTCATAAAGTTGGCTTATCGGAGTTGGCTTATCAGTTACAAACATGGCATTGGAGGTGTCTCGTATTCTTCATAATTAATGATGAGTGATTGCATCAACTATCGTCATCGGATTGATAGTCGATATCGTCAATTATCATGTCGATATCCGATAGTAGATAATCGCCGATGACCATTAAAGTCTATGGGAGAGGAACAACACCTTCATTCTTACACCCAAACAGGGCTGGAGAAGCTGGAATTAACATCCACAACAGTAAAATGGATACGTGCTACATCATAGGCAAGACAATTAGGCAACAAGAGTCACAGAAAAAAACTCACAACTATTCACTATCCCTGTCTTGTACCACAGCATGACCCTTAAACCTACATGACCCACAAATTAAAAAGTGCCAGAAGGCAGTATTATTTGAACCATCATTTTACTTGAACTGGACATTGACTATCCCTGTCCTGGAACGCAACATGACCCTTAAACCTGTCTGACCCACAGATTAAAATGCCGGAAAAAGGAGTCTTTCAACCATCATTTTAGTTGAACTGGACATTGACTATAACTGTCCTGGGCCACAGCATGAGCCCAAAATCTGCATGACCCCCAGATTTAAAAAGTGCCGGAAAAAGGAGTCTTTCAACCATCATTTTAGTTGAACTGGACATTGACTATACCTGTCCTGGGGCAGAGCATGAGCCCAAAACCTGCATGACCCCCAGATTTGAAAAGTGCCGTAAAAAGGAGTCTTTCAACCACCATTTTAGTTGAACTGGACATTGACTATACCTGTCCTGGGCCACAGCATGAGCCCCAAACCTGCATGACCCACATGACGATGATGATGACGACATTTGTGGCCGTGACTGGGAGGACGAGGAGGTAAGACTGCTGGATGCAGGTTGCATTAACCACTGAAGAACAGATTGGCGATGCTGTTTGTTACTGAGATTCACAGGGCCCTGACCCAGCGATGACAGGCCTGACGGTCCTGAAACCGACGATCCGCTGGCTTGCGTGCTTTTGCCAGCACTGGAAGGAGCACCTTCTCTCGTACCTCTAACTCCATGTCCTACACCCCTCTTTGCTCGCTTACCACCTGCATTTCGCTCCATGTTCAGAAAGATAAAAATTTAAGAAGGTATGGAAGAGTTTTTGACAGTCTCTTATTGAAAGACGGCAAATCACAGCTATTCTTAAATCCCTCTAATTTCCTACAGCCAACTAGGATTAGAAACTGAATTGTTTCTAGTGAATACCTGTGAAATGCGGTTGGTGGAAGAAACGTAAGGACAAAATCAACAGTTTTCTTCCTTCAGTCCCCGGGATTTACAACTGCCCAGTAGGATTAGGAATTGATAGTTTTCAACAAAATATCATACAAGTGCGCTATCTGCGCCAAACTGACATTCAACAGCGCAATAAAACTATTCAGAAGTTACACCGATGAGAAATTGCACAACGTGGCTATTTGAAAAAAAACTAGGGCCGTACCACGTGCAATACAGCGATTTAAAAGATATACGGATAACAAACGGTGGATTTTGCACCAATGAAATACACCAACAGTAACTACAAAATTTAAGTATCCAAATTTAAGTACAAGGTGCTATTTGTAAAAAAAACTGGGGTGAACCAAAGTGCAATACAGCTATTTAAAAGTTATACAGATAAGAAAAGGTGGGTTTTGCACCAATGAAATACAACAGCAGTTACCACAAAATTTCTGTATTCAAATTTAAATACAAGGTGCCTCTTCGAACAAAACTGGGCCGCACCAAAGTGAAATACAGCTAATTAAAAGTTATACGGATAATAAAAGGTAGGTTTTGCACTAATGAAATACAATAGCAGTTACCACAAAATTTCTGTATTCAAATTTAAGTACAAGGTTGCTCTTTGAACAAAACTGTCTGCGCCAAAGTGAAAAACACCTATTTAAAATTTATACGGATAATAAAAGGTGGGTTTTGCACCAATGAAATACACGTGCAATTACTAGCAAATTTTTGTATCCAATTATAAGTACAAGATGGGTCTTTGAATAAAAATGGGCTGCGCCAAAGTGAAAAACACCTAATTAAAATATATACGGATAATAAAAGGTGAGTTTTGCACCTATGAAATACACCTACAGTTACTAGCAAATTTTTGTTTCCTAATATAAGTACAAGGTGGGTCTTTGAACAAAACTGGGCTACGCCAAAGTGAAAAACACCTATTTAAAAGTTATACGGATAATAAAAGGTGGGTTTTGCACCAATGAAATACACCTGCAGTTACTAGCAAATTTCTGTATCCTAACATAAGTACAAGATGGGTCTTTGAACAAAAATGTGCTGCGCCAAAGTGAAAAACACCTAATTAAAATGTATACGGAATATAAAAGGTGTGTTTTGCACCAATGAAAAACAACAGCAGTTACTAGCAAATTTCTATATCCTAATGTAAGTAAAAGGTGGGTCTTTGAACAAAACTGGGCTGCACAAAATAAAAGGTACTATTTCACCTCAGGTGCGATGTGTGCTGGCCAAAAACTGGTAAAAAAAGCCATTTCAATGCAGGTTCAAAGCAGAGTCTGTGCTGCACAATATACACTCTCCTTTCAAAAGCCTGCCTCTCTGTCTGTGTTTGCCCGCACCCCAACACCCCCTCCTCCCCGCGACTGTACAGCGCTAGATGTTTCTTTAAAAGTCTCTGTCTAACTAACTAAGAGCTGAAATTCTCTAATCTACCTATGTCTGTATGAATAAAGAGAACTGTGTCTCTGAGCTGAGCTGTATTGAGAGAGATCTAGCATACGTCCTGCTCTAGTGAGAGACACTGAAACACTGATGATGAACAGTAAACGCTGTTCTATGCAAAATGATGTCATGTGATTTTTCCAGCCAATGACAACCATACACATCACAGTCATGACGTCGCACACCCAGCTCACCCTGCTCTATGCTCTAAGCTGATTTGCTGGCCGCAAAAATGACAGGAAGCGCCGAAAATGGCGCGATAGTAATAGATTATGCGCAGATTCTCACCTAAAATATCACGTGATCGGAAATTTCCGATCAACCTAAAAAACGTGCCGATTTCAACTTTGTCGATTATAATCGCTCATCCCTATTCAAAATAGTAAGATCACAGACGTCCATGCAGGCACCATGTGATGTGCATTACCCAAGTCTGTAATGGTGGCTCAGAAAAAGGTCGAGAAACCTCAACTTTAATATTGTCACAAAAAGCTGATTTGAGTTTGCAAAAAAGTACGAGAAGTGGACAGTAGAAGATTGGAAATCGGTGAAATCGGTGAGTGATGAAACAAAGGTCAAGAGACTGGGCTCTTATGGGAGCAAATGGGTCTGAAAGAATCAAATTGGAAAGGGGGCTAATGGATTGAGAAATTGAGGGAACTGTCAAGTTCGGTGGAGGAAGCCTGATGATATGCGATTGTGTCACAGCCAAAGGTGTGAGATACTTCACCAGGTTTAATGGTGGTCTCAGTGCTGAGCTATATGTGAATATCCTACAAGATGAGTTACTTTAAACACTCGAGTACTATGGGTATGAAAAAAATAATATAGTGTTTAAGCAAGACAGCAACGTGAAGCATACGAGATTGGCGAAGAAATGGTTCATTGACAATGAAGTAGTTGCTGGATTGACCGCCAGTCCCCAGACCGCAACCCAATTAAACACTTGTGGATAGAGTTGAAGGAGAAGCTGCATTTGTACCCAAATGCATTGACCAGTATGCACCAACACTGGGAATGTGTAGAAGAGATCTGGGATCAGATTTCAGTTGAGACATGCTTGAATTTGATCGAGAGCCCAGAAGGTTTCAGGCAGTGTTAAAAGCCAAAGGTGGATTTACAAAATACTAACAAAATAATAAAAACTAAAATTTAAATTTTTAGGAGCAAAACCGTAACAGTGCAGTTACATGACAAGAATCTCCATAACTAAGCAAATGGTAAATAGTTGCAAGTGAAATTTATATATGAGATAGCCAGGATGATTGTATATGCAATGATGGTGGTCTCATGTTCAAAGCTGTAGTGGATAGTAAGATATGGAGCCTGAAAGTCAAAGGTTCAAAACATTGTTAATAACTGTAAAAACCTGTCCTGGAACACAGTGAGTAGGCACCCACCCAACACGTTGCCCACTCCTGATAAGAGCCGACCCAGGAATGGCTGGAATAGCCACACTACCTATAAATGCCTGCCAACCGCTTACTGTGTCTGACACTATATATGGATGGCTCCTAACCCACCAAGGCCAGGTAACCTTGGTGATGTGTTGCTTGCAGATCTCCTGTATTACTCCACCCTCTGATAAAGGTCATAGGTCTCATCACCTACCCTACTCAACCCTCCAGGGTCAAAGCTCCTACTTAGAGGTACCATTTTACTTAAGTCACACTGCTCTATGTTTCCCTGGGCAGTAACCTAACTCTTCTCATCCGTTTGCATACTCCCTAATGAAGGCCAGCCACTGTACATTGGGAACTTTCTGCACACTCTCTGTCTCACCAACGATCTCAATGTCCTAAAGCTCTGGACCTGCAGTATCACCATGAAAACCAGACATCTCCCCATCACAAGGTCTCGGGTCCAATTCCTGATCTTGGGGCTCAGCTACCTCTTCTACTTTATTTGTGCTAGCACCCACTGTCACAATGTACCTCTGTGCCATCCATAATCTGAGGACCAATAATCACGGGGATGCTGCTACATCTAGGATCTCCCTGCAGATTATTTCAGCCTCCTTACTGTCTGCATTTTTAATGTCCGAATATTTTTTAGGCACAGTTCATGTATAGACCATATCACAAAACAAACAAAATCTCAGACCTCAGGCCATGGTCGCAGCATCTAAATGAATGAGAAATGGTGCCGCGTATCATTCCTCACTCCGATCGGAGCCCCCCACGGCAAAATCGTGGGGTTCTGTTTGGTTAAAATGGCAGCTTGAAGTCTTGTGGAGGCTTCCATCGCTGCCATGTTTTCTGTTTTGTTACTTACTGCCCCAAGAAAGAAGTAGTAAAACCGCCATCTTTGTATACCCTTATGAATTAGGATGTATAAAAGATTGCATCTCCTAAGGGTGTAGTGCCCTAGGGGGACTTGCAGATGAAGCAAAAAAATAAATAAATAAATGTTCTCATATGTAAAAAAAGATAAAGAAATTAAAAGTTCAAATGACCCTCCTTTTGCCATTTTACAAATATAAAAATAAAATAATAAAAAGTTACAAATATTTGTTATCGCTGCATCCAAAAAAGTCTGATCTGTTATAATATAACATAATTTGTTCCATAAGCTGAACACCGTAGAAGAAAAAATTTCCAAACGACAAAATTGTGATTTTTTTTGGGGCCATTTCACGTCCTCTAAAAATTGGAATAAAATTGATCAAAAAAGTCGCATGCATTCCAAACTGGTACCAATAACAAGTAGACTTCAGCCCGCAAAAAATGTCGCCTCACTCAAGTCCGTAGGTGTTAGTACAAAAAAGTTATTGGTCACAGAAAATGGCGAAGCGGTGCAAATTTCAAAAATCTAAAATGTTTGAATTTTTTTCACAGTACCAAAACATAATGAAAACCGTGCATGTTTGGCATTGCTGGAATCATATCAACCTGCAGAATACAGGGAACACATAATTTATAACAAAGTGAACGCCCTAAAAAAAAAAAACAAACAAAGAAAAAAAACACAAACATGACACAAGTACACTTTTTTGCGGTTTCCCAGTATATTCTGTGGTACGATGAATAACACCATTATAATGTACATCTTGTCCCACAAAATACTAGGTGGAAAAATAAAAAAGTTATGCTCTTGGAAGATGAGGATGAAAAAATGAACATGTGAACCCAGAAAAAAAATGCAAGGTTCTTAAGGGGTTAATCAATGAATATAAAATAAATCTGAACAGGGGTTTTCCTGCTCCAGTCCAAGCCTGAACACAACTATCTGCCAGAAAAAGTGAGAACAGATGACTAATGCTTAAAAGTATAGCACTAATATACATTTTTTTTAAACAAAGTACTCTCCATAGGAAGAAAAACAATGGGTATTATGGATGGCATATATATACTGTGATTGTATTTGCATCGGACCTATGTCTATTCTTCTTGAAAATGATTTGTATGATATACATGTATAAAAACTGCAGCTGGCATTATAAATGTATACTTTGATTGTTGCACAGGCAAAATATCCTATATTTGAATAATTACTGTTACACATTAACCATAGTTTACAATACTGACATGGGAGCCATTTTGGTATTATTTGGGGACTATAGCTGGTATGAGTAGATGTGTACCGTGATTTCCCTTTAAAAGAAATTATGTGCACTCCAATATGATTTAAACAAACAAGTTTTTTTTTTACTTACAGTAGTACAATAATCTTGGAGGTTGAAATTCTTAAAAAAGGCATAGAAAAGGGGTTGACTGCATGCCTTTTCTGGTTACCCATACTAGAATGACTGTCCGAAAATGCCAGAAGACTCCCTAGTTTAAGTTACTCATAGGCTGACAATGAACCGTCTACACCATTTTAGCAACACCTCACAGCAAACCATCCATTTGCATGCACAGTCCTTATATAGCCCAAGGATAATAGGAGTAGTACCAGCCATGTGTGCTTCTTAACATCTAGGATCTGCCAATAAAAGCAGCTCTACTATGTATGTTTTTTAAAAAGTAAATAAAACAGATGAAACTGCATTATTTTGCTGAATTGCCTGGAAAAATGATCTGTGATATAAGATATGTAGTCTATATATTAGCACATGGTGTACAACAAAAGCAGAAAGTTTTAAAATATTACTAGCTGTACCTGTAAAGATGCAGTTGATACCAACTACAAAGCTGGCAATTAAATGGGCTGGTACTTGGCAACCAATTAGATTCTTGTTTTCATTTTTTTTTATTTCACTTGTGTCATAAAATTTGGAACTTCATTGGTTTGCTATAGATAAAACCTTTACCGTTTTAACACGTACGTCTTTAGTGCTATGATAAAAGTAAAACGAAAGTTCTTTTACAATTGATCACTCATACAGTAAAACAGTTCCAGTCATATCTTCTGAGATATCAACTCCATTTTACATCTTCATCTTACACAATTAATACAGGAGTTCATAGATAAATTATGCTCCTGATATATATAAGAATGAGGTATTTTTGAAAAAGCCTTGCATAGTATTTTTCTTTTCAGCTCTCAGGCGAGAGGTCACGGCTGATGTGTTCAATATTAATGAAAAGTATAAATTTCTCCAGAGACTTCTTCATGTTTGACCTTTAAATGTTTTGTGTATTCTGTAAAACATTTTAGTGCCTACACTGATAATTACTGTGGAAACTGTGATAGCAAAACATCATTTTCTGTAGTATGAAATAATAGAATAGTAAAAATTTTCCTATTTGCTCAGCATTATTTTAAGATTATAAAAGGTTAAAAAAGTTTAATAAGCTCTGAAAATCTACTGCCTCACACACAATCTGTACTGATATCATCCGTCAAACTGCTGGTTATTTATAATACCTGGAGAGCTCTGTGTAGCTGAAGCTACACACACTTTTTACAGTGTCATGTTCCGGTGTCAACTGTCAAGCTATAGCTGCTTTCCAAAAAAACACAATGGGGGACATTTATTGAGATTGGTGTTTACACTAAAATCGGTTTAGACTTTCATAAAGAAGAAGAATTTAATAACACTCCCCACTCTCGTTAATATTTCTTACCACATCATATACAGTTACAAGCACAGGAAATAATACACATGTGATGGCCAACAGCCGTTTTGTGTGTCCAGATGCTTTCTCAAGGCCTCATCATGTTGTATCATTTTAAAACTTCTGTGCAGAGTTCACAGCTACAAGCCTAGGAGAGACATGTATGATCTGGTTTTTCACCCTTTTCTAGCGTAAAACGTGCCTAAGTGAGCCGGCTATGATGTCTAATGCACCTAATGAATGTGTTCGGCACATTGTTCATAAGACTCAACACTTTCTAATGCACCTAATATGAGGAGATGTTTTGGGGGCGTTCTGGGGGCGTGGTGCACCACACTCGTGATATTAGACACATATATGCATGTAGGTCGGCAAAACTAGGTGCATTACTGCTCAGACAGGCAAACCTATTTCAATGTGGTCTGCCTGAGCCTGAGGAGTCGAAGTGGAGCTAGATTTGCCATTAGGGCAAAAAATGTCCCTTATTTCTCAACTTAAACCAGTACTATAGTAAAAAGCCATTTATGATAATTATCAAACTATATAAAATTAAATTATTTAAATTTAGTAAAAAAATGTATCATATAAAATTAATATAAAAATATGTAATATCCCAAAAATATTAAAATATCTCCTATAAAATGCATTTAAATTTAATAGAATAAAAAATAGTTTTAAAATTAAAAAAAACCCCACTGATGTGTTGTTCAGATATTACAATTTTTAATTTTTTACTACATTAAATTTTAAAGTATTTTTGCTGCTCTCACCCTTTTTTTACATCAGCAAGGCCGCAAACCAAGGTCTAGTTTCCACCACTGAATGTATTCTATTGACTTACTAATGCGCCTAAGTTTCGAATGCGTAAAACATAGGCGAGGCCGTCAAATTTATATTCCCTTTTTGAATGACAAAAAACCCCTTTCATACATCGGCGCATTATACATGAAAATCTTTTTCCCTACTGTGCAGCTGTTGGAGTGGAGAGCAGGCTGTCAGAGGGGCTGCATCTTTGTGAGAAGGAAAAGGGGAAATTTTAACATTCCTGCCTTCTGATTTTTGTATTGCAAGTGCTTTTAGTGCGGATATACAGATAGGCGAAAAAATCCTGGTTTCCTTTTGGCCCCCCAGTTTTGACTGCCAGGGCATAGTAGTTGCAGATGCTGCTGGGTCTAATCAGACCTATTAGCAGTGGGGCTGTATATTATCTCCAAAAACAGCCCCCCCCCCCATAAAAAAAAAAAAAAAAAAAATGACAACTACTAATGACTCTCTCTCCATAGGTCTTTTTGACCCCTTTTTGGCAATTTTAGCCCTGCTGAACAAACCTGATCTTATGTAATAGTAAAAAAATCCTGATAGAAAATGGGAAAAATTAGAAAAATTTTTTAAAAAACCCATATTAAATTAAATTAAAATTATACTTGTTAAGAAAGAGGGTAAACAACCCTATGTTTCTATATCATTGCGCATCACCAAGGAATTAGTATATTGTGTATGGATAACTGTGTATGGAGCAGTGCTGGCAAACACTTAAGACAAAGATTAAAATTGATGTCTGCTATGAGCAGGTGTAGAACCATTTTCTCACATGTATATAGAAGCCGCCACTTTAATTATCGTTCCCATCAGGATAAACACTTGATCATATTATCTTCTTCAAAAGTCTATTTATTTAAATTTTCTTATAAAATCAATGTAATGCATGAAAACAGCAGGTAAATAACCTTTGTAAAATTGTTTCAGCGGAACGTTATTACTGCATATTTTTTGAGGCAGGATCTCACATGGGATCTGGGTCCCAAAATACTGACACCAGCTGCTTCCCATTATTATGGAGCAAAACTACATACTGGAAAAATATCAAACATGAGATATTAGTTGATATCAGATATAGGTTTTAGGTGTTTTTAATATTTTTCTTAAATCAACCTCATATTTGAAATCTCCAGCATGAAATTCTGTAACTCCGTTGCTATACATACATAGATGCTATTCTGCCACCAATGTAGGTTAGAGAAGTCCCTGATAAGTGTGAGCAACAATCTCTTTACAAGTGAATGGTAGATAGTGAACTCGTTTTATTCATTCCCCCAGCTTTACCAGTTGCATGTGGAGAGAGGAAGATACAATGGATATGCTTCAGGTAGTTTTATTGACTGTACCATGAGAGATGACTTATACAGGATAACATATCAAAAAAATTCTATTATCCAGTTCTGTGTAACATGCCTGGTCAAAATGGAGATACAGCAGAAATGTGATAGGATGTGACTAGAGATGGGCGAATTTCCCGAAATTCGTTTCGTTCACTTCGCCGAATTTCTCTGCAAAAAATAACTTCGTTCCAAATTACATCGGCACGAATCACGTTAAAAAACAGCTATTTCCAGGCTGCACAGAGCCTGAAGGGTGCTGTAGAACATTGTGCCATGCTTAAATATGCAGAGGGAGCTTGGTTTGGTCTTCATACAATGGTTGGGTTTTAGTATGACACGCACTTGACTGCCGCCGCTTTAGAATCGGCTTCACTATAAAATTCCTGGGCACTTAAGAGGGCAAAACTGACCAAAAAAACTGAAGTGTGGAATGTTGCCTGATAAAGTCATGCCAGAGAAAGCTGGAAATACAAGTGAGAGCAGGAGGCAAAATTATTGACAGGAGTGGGAGGTGACGGCGCTAGCCACACAGCATGAGGTCAGAGAGTGGAACAATGACATTCTGGAAGTGAGCAAAAACGGAATAGGTACAGAGTTGCACAATGACACAGTGTGTATGTCAAGGCAGCAGCAGCATGAGGTTAGACAGTGGCACAATGAAACAGTGTGGATGTCAGGTCACGGCATCAGCCACAGCAGCAGCATGAGGTCAGACAGTGGCACAATGACACAAGTTGTGTGGTCCCGGCAGCAGCCGCAGCAGCAGCATGAGGGTCAGACAGAGGCACAATGACATTCTGGAGGTGGCAAAAACAGGAGTAGGCCACAGTGTGGGACAATGACACAGTGTGGAGGTCACGGCAGCAGGCACAGAGCAGCATGAGGTCCAGACAGTGGCCACAATGACACAGTGTGTAGGTCACGGCAGCAGCCACAGCAGCAGCATGAGGTCAGGCAGTGCACAATGACATCTGGAGGTGGCAAAAAACAGGAGTAGGGCCACAGAGTGGGGACAATGAACAGTGTGGAGGTCATCGGCAGCAGCCACAGCAGCAGCTGAGGCAGAACAGTGGAACAATGACACAGTGTGTAGGTCACGGCTGCCGCACATGGGTCAGGCAGTGGCACAATGAATTCTGGAGTGGCAAAAAACAGGAGTAGGCCACAGGAGGGGTGGGACATTGACACAGTTGTGGAGGTCACAGCAGCAGCCACAGCAGCAGCATGAGGTCAGAAAGTGGCACAAATGGACACAGTGTGTAGTCCGGGCAGCAGCCACAGCAGCAGCATGAGTCAGGCAGTGGCCATTGACATTCTGAGGTGGCATAAACAGGAGTAGGCCACAGTTGGGGACAATGACACAGTGTTTTTTTTTTTCTGGAGGGTCACGGCAGCTGCCACAGCATCAGCTGAGGTCTGACAGTGGCACAATGACACAGTGTGTAGGGCACGGAGCAGCCCACAGCAGAAGCATGAGGTCAGGCAGTTGCACAATGACATTCTGGAGGTGGCAAAACAGGTGTAGCCACAGCTGTGGGACAATGACACAGTGTGGAGGTCACCGGCAGCAGCAACAAGCAGCAAGCATGAGGTCAGACAGTGGAACAATGACTCAGTGTTAGGTCACGGCAGCAGCACAGCAGCAGCATGAGGGACAGGCAGTGGACAAATGATCATTCTGGAGGTGGAAAGACTGGAGTAGGCCACAGGAGTGGGACAATGACACAGGGGTGTAAGTCACGGCAGCAGCCACAGCTGCTTGCATGAGGGTCAGACAGTGCTCAATACACAGTGTGGAGGTCCCGCAGCAGCCACAGCAGCAGCATGAGGTCAGACAGTGGGCACAATGACAGAGTTGTGGAGGTAGGGTGGCAATACGTCCCTGGTAAAGATGGTGGTGGCAGATGGAGAAAACTGTCAGCAGATGTGTGGCATATGGTGGGTGGAGCATCAGAATAGTGCTGAGGCAGGTAGTTTGAAACCAGAACTCTTTTCTCACAGTTTGGGTGACGGGCGTCATGACTGATGTATTCGACGACATAAGGCATTGGTGTGTGGAATTCTGTCCGATCCACACCTGATTCATCTTGACAAAGGTCTGTGTTCCACATTTCCTGTGGACAAGCGGGTTCTCATTGGGGTTATGATGCCCCCCCCCCCGCAATGAACACCGCTCTGATGCCAAACTAGTGCCGGGCAGGACAGCTTTCCACTGCCAAATCGAAGTTGGCGGCCAATAAATCCAGTTTGGCTGCCTGTTAGTCAGCGGATCTTCTAACTGGGGTGGCAGAGTGATGCCAAGTAGGCACCACATGTTGGTTCAGGGGCTGCTCCAGGTCCTGCTGCTGCTGATGCTGGCGACTGCCTCCTTACTTGGGGTGAGGAAGATGCTCATTTTCAGTGACTCAGAGTTAGGTTACTGCTGCATGGAGCGGGTACAGCTCCTACCCCACCACCTTCCCCCAGCAGCCTCGCAGTGTACGTGAGCGCTGATGAACCCCCGGTAATGACCTGTCAGAGGTGGGACGATGCCGCACATAGGAGCGGCCAATGATTACGGAGGATTTCCCTATAGTATTTGGTTTGTCCTCCCTCTCAATAGCTGAGAAAAAGGCTTTCCCATTTGGGCCACGGTAGCGAGGGTCCAATTAGGGTGGAGAGCCAGAAGTCAGCCGCTGCCAGATGCTGACTATTCGGCTGTCATAGCCTGGCAATTTAGATGCTGCGGGACTTTGCAACAGTGACTCCGAGGGGCTCCATGCTCCATTTCCAATGTATACTGCATGGTGCTTGGGGGTCATCTGCCTCGTCTTCCACTTCTACATATCACATCCTCCAGCTGCTCCTGCTACTCCTCTCTTGTCACGGGGTAGAAAATTCACTCATTTCACCAGACTATGCTTCTGCTCCAATGTCCTCCTTCTCACCATTTCAGTCCCACGGACTCATGTGGCCCCGAGATGTAGTCGCCACGGTCTCCGTCCCCTGCCCAGACAGATTTTTCAGCATCTGTCCTGCGATATGAAGCAGTGGAATGACGTTATTCATCGTGAATCCTGGCAGGACTGACAAATAACGGTGGCCTCCCTCGAATGGCCTCAACAAACGGCAGGTGTCACGCATAGAGCTGCCACTGTCTGACATCAAAAGTTTCACAGGGGAGTACTTCTGTCTGCCTGGAGCATCAAAAATTGTAATGGCTTTCTCTGTTCAAACAGTCGTCCAACATGTGCAGGCTGGAATTCCAAACGGTTGAACATCGCCATATCAGAGTGTGTTGGGGAAGGCGTTCTGCGCTGAAACTCGAGGAGGGTGTTCCTGGCTTTTTTTTTTTTGTACAAATGGATAAAGTGCATGCACAGTTTCCTGGCCATTTTCAGAATGTCTGAAGATCGGTGCGAGAGACTCACAGGATCCTTTTCACAACCAGTTTGACACATGGCCAGCAGGGCGCATGGACCATCCATCCTCGGATTGCCAGCGCGGACACCATGTTCTCCCATTGTCCGTCACCATGGTTCCGAAGTTGGCAGTTGGCGCGGAGAAAAGCCACACATCATCGATTTCTTGACTGCTTGACGCGGAGCAGTTCCTCCCTGGTGTGGACTTCTTTCGCGTGGAAAAAGCCGGGTGTAGACTGCGTGACACCGCTTTGCCCTAAAAGGGGTTTGATGAAAGCAGTATTTGTGGGGCTGAGATGGGGGGGTGGTGAAGGAGGAGGGGCGGACTTTGGCGCGGGGGGGCCCGCATTTTTGAAAACGTGGAGGAGAAAGCGGCGTCTTGTCCAAGTTGTTGGTGTCCCCCGGGGGAAGCACATTCACCCAGGGGGCCGTAAAGGACATGTATGGCCCCCTGACCTGTTACAGCTCCAGACTCCCGGCTGCCTGCCCCTTGGAAAAAAACCGATAGGCTAAGGATTTGCCCCCCTTCGTTCTACTTATTTATGATGTTGGTATGCCTTTTTGGAAAAAAAATTCGTTGGAACTCCCCCATTTTGGTGGGAAAACCATTTTTCTCTGAAGGTGCAGAGCCACCATTTGGAAAGGGGGGACTGCGGGAAAAACTTGGGCGGAGCCGGTCGTTTTGCCCCTTAGGGGTTTTGGACGCATATGTTTTCTTTGCAATCCCCTCGATGAAATTTTGGGAAAGATAGCGGAAGCGGAGATTGGACGGGAGATGAGTCAAAGAAAAAAGGCTCCCTTCGCAGAGGTGGGTGGAGCTTGACTGGCTGCAAGGGATGGGCAGGGGGCGCTGTTTGCGGGGCAGGATGGACCACCACTTGAGCCCCGTTTTTTCCCCCGGCCACCGGATGGTGGCTGATGTGTTGGCAGGGCGGGTGCCACGTTGCTCCCTGGCCACGCTTCACTTTCTGCCCCAGATTCTACATATACCCCTATTCGGGTCCTCCCTGTCTTGCAAAGAACTGCCACACCGGTTCGGATTTTACCGCCAAGCCCCACTGGTGCTACTGCCCCCGTCCTCGCTGAGCCCCCGTCGTACTTTTTGGACCTGCGAAGGGGTTTTTTACCCGTGGCCGCTTGGGTCCCGCTCACCTTTTGTATCTGCTGATCACGGCCCACAACCCCTTGCTGGCTGCGCCCCGGGCCCGACGCCAAGTGCGCCCTCTTTCCTGACGTGATGAAGCCTTGCCTCACCCGGCTCCCAGTGCGGTCGGCTACTTCACATTATTTGTGTTTCCTCATGCTGTCCCCATCACCGGTCTTGGTATGCAGAGGCTGCCCCCCCAAATGACCTCCCATGCCCCTTCCAAAATCTATACTTTGCCGCCTATGCAAAAGCGGGATATTGGGGCCCTTTTTTCGCTGGGTAGTGCTGACTGCCCTCCTCAAATTTTTTTTTCCCCTATTGGGCCTGAGCCCGACCCCAATTGTAGATCTTGGTGAGGGAAGGGTTTGGGGCGAGGGGGTTGGGAAGGGGGGCCCTGACCCCCTCCGGGCCATGCACTAAGGGTTTTGTCTGAGTTCCCCCCGAATCTTGGCTGGGGGTTTCGATGTCATAGGGAGGAAGTGGATGATAGTCAACCAATCAAGAACCCCTTTGGGGGTTTTGCAAAACCCCCGGGCTAGATGACAGGGGCGTTTGGCCTCAACCCAGGACCCCTGCTGCGACGTCCCTTGTGTGCTGCGAACTGGGCCTGGTGTTTGTCCTTCCACTCGAGGGAAGAGGCCCCCCTCTTGTCTGACATCTGTTTGTTTTAAAATGTACGGGCCTGTTTGATGAGTATCTGTATATGATAAATCACACCTTTTATTGACTCAAAAGAACCCCCTAAGAAACTTGGGTAAAACCCCTTTGGGTATAAATTGCGCTCCCCAAATGGGGGGAAAAATTGCTTGTATTGCCGTTTTTAAAAATCTTTTGAATTATAAAAGCACAAAAGGCTTAATTAATTGGATATGAAAATTTTGCTACAGAATTTCTTCTGTGGGGTGAAAAACAAAGTTTTTTTTTATGAGTACAACGCAGGCAAAGTTAAATTAAAACCCGGATGTAAATTGCGCAAAAAAAAGCAACCAAAAATTAAACTTTTTGCGTGTTTCAATGGGGTGTTTTCTTGCTAAAACAAGAGAAAAAATTGTATTAACCCTTGTTGTGAATTATGTACAGAAAATTTTATTTTTTGGCGGTGAAAAAGAGTTTTTTTTATCACACGCAGAAAAACAAGTTAATTAACCCCTGGATGAAATTGCGCCAAAAAATTGAGCAACCCCAAAAAATACGTTTTTAGCGGTTAAATTGGGGTTTTTTTACGCTACACACAAGAGAAAAAATTGTAATTAAATTTCCCTTGTGAAATTTTGTACAGGAAAAAATGTTTTTTTTGGGGGTGAAAAAACGGTTTATTTTGTCAACCCAACAGCAAAAAAAGCTTAATTAACCCCTGGATGTAAATTGGCAAAAGAATTGAGCACCAAAAAACTACAGCTTTGTAGGTGT